>APFE030912098.1:599372-620763 GCA_000404065.3 Pinus taeda | reverse complement strand
TGAGGTGGTTTTCGCCTCTGCAGAAGGAGCATCATCAGATCCCTTTCCTTTATCAGGAGCTTTATATTTACACTCCCTTCTGAAGTGACCTTCCTTTCCGCATTTCCAGCACACCACCTTTGTAGGTTTTCCTGGAGATTTAGATCTCCCTCTAGATTTAGATCTCCCACTCGATGACTTATTTTTGTTTCTATTCTGGGACTGTCCTCGTACAGACAAGGCATCACCATTCTGGTTGTCCATATTTTTCCGTCTCATCTCCTCCGCCAGCAAGGCTGAGACTATTTCATCAAACTGCAAAGCAGTTGCATTGCTACCTATTGCAATAACCAGACTATCCCACGAATCTGGTAGAGAACACAACAAACTGATGCACTTATCTTCATTTGAAATTTTAATATCAACAGATGATAACTGACTTACCACAGTATTAAACGCATTCAAATGTTCTGTCACCGAGTCTCCATCTTTCATCCTCAGGTTATACAACTTTTTCTAAAGGAATAGTTTATTCACCATAGACTTAGATTGGTACAAAGTCCCTAACTTGTCCCACAGAGCCTTCGTCGTAGCTTCCCCTGATACATTTAGCAATACTGAATCTGAGACACACAATTTTACTGTGCTCTTTGCCTTCCGATCCAACTTCTTCCATTCTTCATCGGTCACTCTCGTTGGTTTAGTAACCGGATCTACCGCGATCCATTGATCTTTATCCACCAACAGATCCTCCATCTTGAGTTTCCACAACTCAAAACTCTGACCATTGAACTTCTCAATCTCTATCTTTTTGCTGCTCGCCTACTTCTCTCAGCACCAGAATCGATCTCGCAGATCTCCCACTGAACAGGGTCTACCACATGCCCGAGCGAAACCCCTCAGCAACAAAGGCGTCCCCTTGAAGACAAAACAGCTCTGATACCAAAAGTAGGTTTTAAACCCGTACATAAATTATTTTCATACGAATTCTAAATCACTGAAAAAATAAACAATTTGAGAGCATAACACATAAAGCACATATACACAGAGATTTCCCACTGGATCCCAAAACCGGGATTACCATCTTGATTTTTCATTATGTTCCTTTCAATGTTACAATACATATTTATACGTGTCGAAGCATCCAATACCATGGACCAAAAAACCATAGGTAGGTTCGCCCAACCTAATATAGGGTCCAAAAAAAAATTTCTCGGGGCTCTACCCTGGACCCCGTAGAGGGGGGCTACCCACCCCCGTCAAACCCCCCTGTGATCCCCCCACTGTGCAATTGGCGCAACGAAGGGGGGGCTCCGCTCCCCCCTAAACCCCTGATTCACTACATAGGTTAGTCATGGAAAGAATATAACACAACCCAACACTAGCTAGCTACGGATTTACCCAAATTAAATTGTTGGGCCAATCTTTATTCACTAACCTAATTTACAAAAATTGGAAGGAGTTTAATCATGATTAAACCAAAAGCTAGTGATTGTGGCATTTTGAACAAGCTACACACAACCTTTATTTTTCAGTGATGAAGCAAAACTATATATGAGTAGTGGCATTTAGACTTGCAACACTTTCAGTATTATTCAATTTTTTTCTTTCTTTCTTTTGGTGGGGTTCAATATTTTCTTCTTTTTCAATATTTTTGTTTTTTCACTTTTTCTTATTTATACCCTCTTTTCATTTTTTATTATATTTTTTCTTTTATTTGGAAATCATTGACAGATAGACAAGCATTTACAAAATAAGATTCCTGAGATACAATACTCAATTACATTGAGATCCTATAAATTATAGGACCCTAATAGTGGCTCCTTTTGGGGATGACACTCTCCCTGTGATGTGCCAAAAACATTTGATCAATAGTCTTGAGTGTTCTATTTTAGAAATATCCACCTCTAATTTCTTTGTTGCAGTACTTATGGTAACATATCAATAGAAGCTTAAGGCCTTCTCTACGGGCTTCAACTTTTGTTAATAGGTCACCCAATCCTAATAATAAAGACAAAGATATTTACAATGATAAATGATAGAAAAATCTCTATTGCTCAGAGAAATAGTGTTTGAGCATCCTTCCATTGACAGGTCCACCAAGAAATTATGTCCCATCTAAATTTCTGAGAAAAAATGCATTATGCCCTATGAAAGCATAAAATGACATAAGGTCCCATCCATAAATTGTCAAATTTTCCATGCTTCCCTTTGTCTTCTCTTCTGGAATCCCAATTTAAAACTTTATCACCCAAGGTGAAATCATCTGCTTTTGTTCTTCTGTCAAAAACTTTCTTGATGTTCTCATGGATGACCTAAGCCTTATTATAAACTTCTCCCTTGAATTGTTGCATCTGTATTATCTGATCAATTCTCCTTTGAATGTCATTTGGCTCAACCTACAATTAATGGATTAACTTCATGACTAGAAGTCCCAAAGAGGATGGAAATACAGCATCCATTCCATAAAATAATTGGTATGGTGACATGCAATTGATTTATTCATTGTGAGCTTATCATCCCAAAGTGCATTTATCAACTTGTTGTGCCATGACTTTTCATTGTCTACTAACAACTTCTTAATAATATTTACCAAACTTTTATTTGAAGATTAATCCAACCCATTACCCTATGGGTAATATGCAAATGAATGTCCCAAAGTAATATGGTATTTGTTACACAAATCTATCATCTTCTTAGATCTAAAAGTTGCAGCATTGTCTATAATAAGCTTGTTTAGGCAACAAAATTTAGACAAGATATTGGTTTCTAAGAATTTGATGATAACAACATCTGTGGCTAGTCTAAAAGGGGTGGCTTCAATCCATTTGGTGAAGTAGTCAATAGCTGTAAGGATCCATTTATTTTGAGAAGAGGATGGTGGATGGATTTCTCCAATGAAATTCAATCCTCATTGTTGGAAAGGGCTTTCAACAGATATGGGCTTCAAAGGTAGAGGAAAAAGCTTTCTTTTCCCCTCAAAGATTTGACATTTGTGGCAAGAGGTTACCTTCTTATGAACATCTAGGAAAAGTGTAGGCTAGTAAAAACTAGCTCTAAGGATCTTATTGGCAGTGGTTTTCCAGTACAGATGGCCACCACTGTCACCTTCATGGAATTCTTGCATTGTTCTTTCTGCACCATCTCTCAATAGACACTTTAGTAGAATACCACCAACATCTTTCCAATATAAAACATTTTCTATGATGCAAAATTTAATTACTTTTAGCTTTAGAAATATAGCCTTTGTCTTTGTTAGACCAAGAGGAGCATTTAAATTGAATAAACATAAATAAGGTTTGCACGCCAGGGTGAGGTCATGAAAGCCTCATCTAGTTGTGGAGTCGCATGTTCCTCTTAATCATCCAATTTAGCTACAAAGTTGATATCTAAAGCATTAAAATTAGATTCAGCCATCAATTTGACTAATCCTTGTCCTTTGATAAGCTTGGTTGGCTTGATTTCCATATTATATTCAAGAACGATGGCAATTCATTTGTCTCTTTTTCCATCTAGTCCATTATGTGTCAAAATATATTTAACTACAGCATTTGGTACATAATCTATTATGTAAGAATGAAGGATATATACCCTAAAATATTTAATTTCTTTTATCAATGCAAAAGCTTGTTTTTCCATTATATTATATTTGAGTGTAGCATTCCTTAAAGCCTTGCTAAAGAAAGCAATCGTTGTTCAAATCCCTTATTGTTTTTCTGCAAAAGGACAACTGCAATAGTATGTTCAGAAGCAAATGAAAAAAATAAAAAAAATCCTTAGTAAAATATGGACTAATAAGGACTGGTGCTTTTGTCAATGCTTGTTTAAATTGATCAAACAATTGCCTAGCTTCAATGTTCCATTTTATTTCTGAATCTCTTTTTAGCATGTTTGTTATGTTTCTGAGAAGTTCTGCAAGGTTAGGGATACATCTTCTCAGGAAGTTTATTCTACCAATAAATGATTGAAGTTCCTTAATGTTTCTTCGATGATTTATTTTCAAAATAGCTTCAATCCTTTTAGGATCAATTTTAATACCTTTGTTAGATATGATATGACCAAGAAGTTTTCCCTCTTCAAGGCCAAACACTATTTTCTTACGATTTAGTGATATCCAAATCCTTCTGCATTTCTCAAATACTCTTCTCAGATGCAATAAATGTTCTTCATCAGTTTTAGAATATATAGTGATTTCATCTAGATAGATCACAATAAATCTGCCAATTTCATCAGCAAAAGTAATATCCATTGCTCTTTGAAATGTGGCTCCAGCATTCATTAATCCAAAAGCCATTTTACAGGAGTTGATTGAAAAGGCCAGATTGTTTGGAATGATATTTTGTTTTCTAGGAATTGCAGAAAGGTCATATTCAATAAAACTTTCTAGAAAATCAAGAACGACATTTTTGTATGCTCTCATCCTAGGGTGTTTGGCTAAATACTTTCCTTTAATTTGTTTTATAATTAATTCAGCATCCCCTTGAATGGAGATTCTTTTGGCACCTAATCTTTTCAACAACTACAATCCTAATATAAGGGCTTCATACTCTGCTATGTTATTAGTACATTAATAATTAAGCCTGTACCAGTGACCCTCGGCGTGATTATTTCTTGTGTTAACCACGCAAATTCCTGCTCCAAAACCATATTTGCTACAAGAGCCATCAAAACTCATGTTCCAAAGACGTTCAAGAGGAGTATTTAGTTCTATTATTTGTGTTTGGGTTGGGTCTATTTTAGAAATTTCATTTTCAACACTGATCACCTGAGTGTTGATATCTCCATCATTATAAAGAATGAAAGAATCCAAATCTAAGTGAATAGAATAAAGAGGATAGTTGTGAGGTTTATCTTGACTACTCACCATGAATTTCATCAAGGATTCCCTATATAATCTTATTTTTTGTGCAAAAATTGGTATGGTGGAAAAGGACATATCCATTTATAGGTTTCCTTGTAATTTCTCTCCCCACGAGCATGACAACATCATACCATACTTAGGGGGAATATCTACAACCACTATATCCATTACAAGACTTTTGGATGGGATTTGTCCTAAAGTAACACACAGGTCTTTGATGAGACCTGAACATCTTAGTTTACTAGAATCAAAGGAGTATAAGTCTTTATAAGGTCTGGTAATGTCAAGTCCTAATTTCTCCATAACAACTTTAGGCACTAAGTTGTGGGAAGCTCCTTAATCTAACATAACATTATGGGGGATTTTATCAAGAATATTTAGGCTAACATACAATGGAGGAACACCCCCTTCCTATGGTTTGCCCTCAACTTCCAATCCAAATAAGATTTCAAGTTAGTCACCATTCATATTTACAAAGTGAGTGTTTTCCCCTATGTTTAAAGATTTCATTACTTGGGGTCAGTACATGTTTTTGTTCATTAACTCTGTGAGAGGAATAGGGATTTTCAATTTTTCTAATTCATTCTCAATGTTGAGTGATGTTTGAATCTTAATCAAGTTGGGAAGCTCAGATTGATCTGTGATTTGTTTTGTTATAGGCTCTTTTTGTTGACTGGTGGTTGGGATATCTGTTTGAGTAGTTTTAGAAACATTATCAACTATCTTCTTGACAAGAATTTATACTTTCTTCTTACTAGAATTATCCACGGTTTTCTTAGGAAGATGATCTGTGGTTTTCCTAGAATCAATTTGAGATGATTTTTTAGCAAGATTATCAAAGTTTTTGGTGTTGAGGGTGCCTGAATTCTTTTTTCACCTAAGGCTATACTATGTATGTACTTCCATGGTGGCATTTTCAAAACCTTTTTTATATTCATCTGATTCTTCAAAACATAGCTCGGTTTGAGCTAGGAGAAAAAGTTCTTGCTCCTCTTGAGTGAGGAAAATTACTTCATCATCGTTTATTCCCATCAGATTTATTTGATTTTCCTCCAAATATTCAACAATATTTCCCTCATCGTCATTGTAATTTTCCTGAAAAGGAGGCCGAACCTATTGGTCAAGCCCCTTTTCTTCTCTTTGTTTGATTTGGGGAACATTTCTCTTGAAGTTTTGGTTTCTATTTTGAGGAGCATTTTGGTTCTCTCTCACTTGAGTTTGGTCATTCATGTTTACTCTTTGCATCATTTGATTTACTACCCTCACTAAGTTATCAATTTTATGATCAACAGCAAAAGTAGAAGGCTCTTATTATGGTAACCCTGTGTTCAGATTTTAATTTAGCCTACTTGGCTAAGATGTTAGCTTCAACTTTGATAGCATTATCTTGCATTTCTTCCAAAATTATCGAGTCTCTCTCTCTAAGTTGATATTCCATGTCTACATCAAAACCATCAGGAAAATCAATTAAATCTAGGCTAGCGAAGGGCTTTATGCCTTGTGGAATAGTATTAAACCATTCACAGTATTATTCTACACTTTCATTTGGTCTTCTTTTCAACCTTTTATATTCATTTAGGAGTTGAAGTGAATTTTTCTTGATCTCCCATCTAGCTAAGAAAGTTTGATGAAAAGCATCAAGGTTGGCTATACTTCCTGCAGTTAAACTCCTAAACCATTTTTTGACATCACCTCCTAAAATTTTAGCAAACAATCTCATTTTTACATCAACTTCATCTACTTCTTGAAGGTCAAACACATCATTCATTCTATCCACATGCTGTTGAGCAGTATGAGAACCAGTGTTATCAAAGGTCACAATTTTAGATTGATAATCTCCAGGCATAGCATTTAGTTGGTCCGATAACACCAAAGGTGCATACCTACCTATCATAATTAGTCTAGAAGATTGACTAGAAGATGGACCTGATGTAGGTGTAGTTGTGATAAGTACAAGGACAGTAGGAATAACAATTTGAGATACCACAGGTGAGGAAGTTGAGATTATGGAATGAGTATGACTGGGAGGTTGTAGATGAACAGACTAGGAATATTGGGTAGACAAAGAGGCTACTGCAATTGTTAAAGCAAAAAATTCAATAGATATTTGAATATAAGCTTCTTTAATAGCTTGGTCCAACACTGAAACTATACCTTGTAATTTGTCAAATTGTTGTAGGGATTCAAGATCAGGATTTGTTTTAGAATCTATGTTTGGGATATGTATGGTTGCAGTAGAGATTTATTAATGACAATCTGATCTACAAAATCCTTAGATTTTGATCTAAACAAACTATGATGGAAAAGCAAATCAAACTCTATATCTTGAATAGTTTCAAATTTCTCTAGAAGAGAGTTAGACCTTGACAAAGGACTATTCTCAGGAAGAGAATTGAATCTACCTTGACTCTTTGTAAGACTTCTCTTTCTCACCAATTTTTCTGGATTATCTACAAATTCGGCAGGGTTGGGATTAGGGTGAGCTCTAGTGAAAATTATTTTGGGAGCCAGGTCTATTTAAAAAAAAAATCATCACACAAATAAAAATAAAAATCAATGACACACTAAAATATTTACAAAATAACAACCTCAGATCATGTATTTCATAATGATATATAAGTTTTGATTTATATAAATACTGATTAAATACCAGGGAATAATGATTTTTCAACCTAAATAGTTTTCGTTCCCTGATATGGTCGCCACTATGTTGTCATTCTATATTTTTGAGGTTGAGGGAGTAAACACATAAGACAACATCAAAACCACTTTGGAAGATGGGATCTAGCCCTGCTAGCTTCAGAGAGGGATCTCTCTATTTAATTTAGATTTGTTTTATGTGAATTTTAGGCTAGTTTTGATTATATTTGTTTGTTTTAATTTGATTGGTTTGGTTGATTTGAGTGCTATAATTCCATTGGGCTATGGAGTCTATAAATTAAACTGGATTTGGCATCAATTTTTAGAGGATTTCTCACAGGGCAAGCTAGGTTACATGATTTGGATCTTATCATAAATTAAATAAATTATAGAATGGCAAAAGTGTAAGGTTCGGTAGAAACCAAGGAGAAATTAAGAATTCCTAGATTTGACTTCAGTGGAAAACATTAAAATTACCAACATCCAAAATAGGGTGCTCTAAATAACAAATCCTATTTATCACAATTTCTATTGAATAATTCAGATTTTTAGAATAATAGAGAAAGCAAAACAATGTTTAAACAAATAAATAGAAGGAACACATCACCATTTAGCACACCACATGAATCTTGTGAAAGGTACTTTTTATTATTGATGCTTCAATACTTTGAAAAATGCAATATGCAAAAGAAATTACATTTGGAAATCAACCCTTAATACTTCAAACAGTGAAGTATTTATACGGAAAATTACAAAAATCCTTTACAAAATTGTTGTCAAACCGATAGTGTATTATTATCCTAATTACAAGCATATGATCTAATCCTGGCAAACAAATAGGCCACTAGACAGCTGAAAAGAAAGGTGGCCCTATTTTGATGGTTTCGATTACCAAGTCAACCTGAAACTGTGTTGCGTTACTAAACTGACATTCATGTTGGATGCTACGTTGGAAATTGTTTTACTACTTCTGAATTACCCTTCAATCCAGTAAGTTGACCAATTCTTCCCATCTCTTTTATCTGGTATTGTCAATTTTATTACCATGTGGTAAATTTTATCTACCTCTATGTATTTGGAAAAAGTTGGCTTCACAGTAAAAATTTGTTTTACCTCATTCTGTATGTAGAAATCATTTGAAATGGTTTCTAAAAATACCCTTGATGTCATACTTCCCTTTATTCCATTGACTTTAATGCTACTTCTAGCCATTTCTTTCACCTTCGAGACATAGTCTTCCTGAGTGATTAATTTTTCATTTATTATATAAATTTTGGGTAGTCCCTTCTGGATCAATTCTTCAATTCTGTTAGTGAACCTGTTTACTTGCAACTCCAAGTTTTTACATCTTTCTTCCAATTGATCAATAAGACTCCTCATTGTCAAGACTTTCTTGACTTCCAAAATAGTAGCAGTCATGTCGGTGATTCCTACTTCTTCAGGTTCATATTTGGACTTAGAATTCAAGAACCTAATAATTTTGGAGGCTTCTGTGGGCATTTCTCCAAGCTTCTCCCTTCCCTGCACAATTGTTTCTATAGCATTTTCTATCATCTCCTTCTATTCAAAGATGATTTGGATAGAAGGCCAAATCTTAATAGAGTCTAGTATATTCATCCAAATGGTTTCCTTGGCTTGGGCCAAGGTCTGGCCAATTGAAGTGTCTCTCTCGACCTTCTGCAACCTCTCCAACAATCTTTGGGATTTCTGCATTTCAGTAACCCGAGAAGCTTCATCTTTAGCCTTTTACACTTCTAATATTTTGAGTTGACCCTGCAAAGTATCAATCTCCTTTGACTAGAGTAACATGTTCTCCAGTGTCTTTGTTACTTGTTCAGCACTCACAGTCTGAGTGGAAGAAGTGGTTGCAGTGGTTGTTCCTCTTTTTGGAAGCTGAGAAATTGGTATGGCATCCACAAGGACAGTGGCCATCTTCTGACTCTCTTCTTTCTCCTTTATCATTTTCTCCATCTATACCTCTGTTTGTCTAATCTGTATATTCTACTCTATGAACAGCTTCATCATGTCTCCCTTTTGTGCTTCACTTTCTTCAATGTCCTTGGTCAATGGATCCTCTATGCCTGACAACTTGAACAACTTTCTCAAGGCTGCAATGTCCAAGTTTTTCTTTTTAATAATCTCCCCAGCAACATTGACATCTTTGGGATCATATCCTATTTTTAGCACCAAGTCTTCCAAAGTCTTGATCTTATTATCTTTTGCAAGGGGGGATACTTTCTCCAATTTTAGCTGAGATTGAACATTAGTGAATGAAACCTACAACTTAGACAATGACATAGCAATGTTAGTTAAAGTAGAAGATGTCATTTCACCAATTTACTTGTGCATCTCCATTTGATCAATGGGATGTATTTCTTTAGTGTTGAACTCAAAAAGTAGTACTCTTGTAGTCTGATTCTAATTTTGGTTGTGGAACTTGGGCCTCAAGGAAGGCCATCTGCATTTTTCCATGCTCTGTGTCAAAGACTAACAACAACCTACTCTGTGAGCTAGAGGGTTGCTTCCAAAAGATCATTGGTTGTTGATTTCCTGCATCATCCAGCTTCTGCATTGTAAAACTGAATTTGACTTATTGATAGTAAAGAAACATACAAATCAAAATGGAGGTATAATTAAACACCTATTATGTGGGAAGATTTATGAATTGTCCATGAATACTATCAGCCAAGAATTGACTGAAGTTGAACACAATGGAAGGCTTACTTTCTATTCAAAATATGAAAAGGAATCCTAAAATGGGCTCATCTACCCACTTATCAGAATAATAACCTAAAATGTAGGAAATCATGGATATAATTTGTTTTTCTTGATCGAGGAATATGGAAGAAGGATATTGAGGATTTTTTTTGGGTAACTGGGCATTCTTGGGCAAGAATATTTCGAAAATTTTAGCTCTGGTGGCCAAATCTAGCTTTTGATAAAGTTGGGTGAGGGCTTCTAAGGAGAAAGGAGTATTATTTTCCATAGTGGGAGCCAACATCATTTGGTCAATGGATTGGGTAGTAATTGTGAAGAGAATGTCACCTGAAGGGGAAATGGTAGCTCTTTAGGAAGGGACATAGCATGCCTGACACTTTCTAGTAAACCTAGGGGTTTGGAATGTCAAGGGGAAAATGTAATGGGGAAAGTTGGACTCCCAGAGCCTAATTTCATTGGTTTAATCTGCATGTTTGTCTTCTAACCAACAATATAATTCAAGAAAATCATAGTCACATTGGGCTTCATTAATCCTGTAATCACTATTAGCCAAAGGGGTATGATCTAAGTCTACAAAAGGGGGAATCAAAGGATTAACAAGTTTGTCTTGGGTTTTGGTCTTCGGAGCCATGATTGTAACAATATGAAAAACATGAGGAATTGAGTGAAAGACAAGAAGAAATTAATCAGAGGAGATTACCAAGCAATAGTTTGGATAATGAACTGTTAGGTTTTCTATCGTAGTCTGGTCACGGAAACGTTCTGAGAACATTCACTAGACAAACGCTGTCAATAACAGAAAATAAACAGTGAAAGGAAGGAGAGCGATAGGATGAGCAGTAAAGAAAGGAGATCCACTATTACAAAATGACTAATTTTTTATTAAAAAACAACTAAAATTTGCATATAAATGACCATTTTTCAGTTAGTGACCAATAGTAGCTAATTTACAGTATCTTATAACATGACCAACTTTTAGTCATTTTTAGTTTAGTCATTAATTGGTCTCCTCAATTTTACCACCTAGTAGTATATTTAGTCATTAATTTGGTCATTATTTTTTCATTGGTTTAGTCATTGATTGTCACAATTAATGACCAAATATATAACAAAATATATTACTATATGAATCCTCAAGAAAACCAATTAATGACCAAAGAAATATGACCAAAATGTTGGTCGTGTTATAAGATATTGTAACTTAGCTACTAATAGTCATATATATGCAAATTTTAGTCATCATTTGAAACCAATTAATGACCAAATAAATATGACTAAAGTTTATTTTTGTTATAAGATACTATAAATTAGCTAGTAATAGTCATATATATGCAAAATTAGTCATCTTTTTAATCAAAAATTTATCATTTGCAGTAGTCATTTATCTTTTTTTGGTATTTTAATATTCATTACATCAATGAATGATTTAGTAGTTTATATTCATTTCATTTCATTTCATTTATAATAATTATAAACGACTAATTTAGTCATATATTCATTTTATTTGTGTTCATCATTAGTTAATATAAACTAGTAATTTAGTAGTTTTAAATTGCATTTATGTGTTCATTATTAATCAACATAAATTCATTAGTATGATTTTGCAACTAATTTTTTTTGTTAAATGTCATACAATGTGCATGTTTATCTAATATGACAACTAATTTTTTTTTTAAATGCCATACAATGTGCATGTTTATCTAATATGATAACTCAAAGTTACATATGCTAATTGCAAGACTAAATAATATCAAGTGCAAATAAAAATAATTTCAACCATATAAACTTTATTATATAAAATATCAAATATTACAATATGAGTTTCCAACTTAATATCGATTGGACTACAGTTTACGCATGAAATATTGTTTCATCATTTCAAAACATTATCACTGTGTTGCCAAAGCATTGCAAGTGAATTCACCAACTTTGAAGGCTTGACCATCAGTCTCTATGAGTGTGTCTTATGCAAGATATTGGCTCTAAGGGTATCACTAGACATATTCTCTTTTGTCTCTCAGTTTGCATTTGTCGCTCGAGTGTTATTAATCTCCTCTTTCTTCAATTATTGCTTCTTACCATCAATATTGAGTTCCTCTCCTGAAAATAAAAGAAGATGCAATGCAGATTATAAGACATGAAAGATGATGAATACTTGAATGTAAAATAAAGTAGACTGTAAAATATTTATATGACATATACCTTAACATTCGATAGTGGCAACTATGCAGCTAGATGACCCGTATAAACAAAGCACATAAAACGTCACCATAGAAAATAACACCTTAGGAACTTAGTATTCAACCTTCAATAAAAACTTGGGCATAATCATACCAACTAAATTACATGTTAAAAATATCAGGCAATAAATAACTTGTGAAAACAAATGGAAAAAAAATGATCAGTGTAAAAAATATCATTATTGCTTGTTCTAAAAGAGTCATGTTCTTTAAATTTGGAATTTTTTTTGCCCACAGTAAAAGTTCCTCACTATTATCAACTATGTCTTTAGGATCATGAGATTGATCCAACATCATATTGGATTGTGGAGACAAAATGATTCAACTTTCCAAGATGAGTACCTCACTTGGTTGAATGAAGGTGCTAGTTGTGAGTAGTGTCAAAACCTTAGGGAAGCAGAACACTAAGTCCTAAGAAAATATGTCACCACTTGTCCACTGAAAGAAAAAATTTCAATCCCACAATGGCCTATGGGAGTACATTTCATTGGATGGGTATCACACTCTAAGAGATGATTGTCTAATACAATGAGAAGTGTACATATATTTTCACAATGCCCCTCACAGTCCGACGCTATAGTTGTGTCTTGTAATATTAATCATATCATACAATCTAATTATAAATTATGACTATCAGTTAATTATTAGTTTGAATAGTTAGTCTGAAATCATGTTTTAAGTATTTCTGTATACATGAAAATATTCGGGAAAAAAAGATACTTTTTGTGACTAGTTAATTTTGAGTGAGTCTAAATACACAAGAATGTATGGTGCCTCGGTGTTTCTCTAGTCATTATCTGCTCATTGTATCAATTGCTCCCATGTCCTCTACTGCTTTTGGTGAATTCCTCTTTGATGATGTCCAATGCCAATGCAATGGACATCTATCCTCGATGTTTTTTCTTAGCCAAAGGGAAGCTCCACAAGTAACAACCAAAAGGTAGACTCAAAATATATTATTGGGGGCCAAAATGCAGTAATTATATGACAAGCCAAGAAACATTGCACATTAATCATCTTCCCTTTAATATTTATTAATAATTTCTTTGCATGATCATGTAATACTAAAGTGTCAAGTAGAGACATTTAAAGTTATTCATCCATAAATATCACCTTTGAGAGTGCTTAATAGTTAATACTTCCTATTACACACACAGTAGATCACCAACTTCAAGGATAGCAATATAAACACAACAAAAATGAAATTAAAAGAAGTGATAGGAAGTCAAATGCGACTAATCGTGAGTCAAGAAAAAATACCAAGCCCTTCACATTAGCAAGGCATTCTTAGGCACTGAAATAGAAAATCCTTTCATTGCATTCATTTCACCTTTTCTTTAATTCTTTATTGAGAATATATACTTTTAGAAAAAAAAAAAAAAAATATATATATATATAATATATTATATATTCATTGAAAAGGTCTCAAAATCCTAACACAATGCTTGAGTGAATTGTCGTATTCAATTAAACAGAAAGGCAATCGTTCGGATATTATTTTAACTTGTAGAATATATTAAAGAATATGAAGCTTTCTCATCCCTTGCTCCTAATCAAATTGTAGTTTGTCGGTTCCAATCAAGTAATCAATTTTTCTCCAAGATGGTTAAGGGGTCACTTTGGAGAAGGACTTCTAGAAGTACTGGGACAGTAGAAATGGAATTAACCAAGAGGAAAATGAAGCACTTTAGTGGATGCTCCAAAATATTTGAATGCAACTGAAATGATTTTATACTCCCTTCACACATTTTAAAACAAAAACCATTAAGTTGCATCTCATTTATTTTCCACCTTTTTGCAATATGTAATTCTTTGAGTAGGAATAGAGAATTCATAAATATTGTCATGAAAAAGGACTCTTTATAATCCTAATAAGTTGGGCTCTCACAAATAAACAATTTTATGTAGTGAATAAATCTTACATGGTAGATTTCAGTGATTAAAATGACAACTTTATTCTTAATCTCATTACAACAAAAATAAATTCAACCCTAACTAGTTGGGATCTAACAAATCAAGAATTTCATGTAGTAAAGTAAACTTACATGGTAGATCCCAATTATTTGCAATGACAACTTTATTTTTTGTCTTATTACAACATAGATAAATTCAAGAGTACATAGATATTTCCTTATCTGAGACAAACTTTGAACACATTGTGAGATTTCATAGATTTATAATGATACCATTTAACTGTAGGATATGAGAAAGCTATCTACATCTAGCACCCATCACTGAAAAATAGTGTTATTGAGACAAAATCTCATGGCATTATAATCATGTAGATAGATAGTGTTATAGAGATACCTTGCAACACCTATTCAACACTATCTTTAAGCTTTAAATTCATCAATTGATTTACTTTAGTAGCAAACTATAGTGAGATTTCATTAAATACAACCCGACAAAAGCCAATTATGATAGCTATCATTTCCTTCTCTAGATTTATCCCCCTATAGAAATAGAATAACTGATATTCCCCAATTTTTGAGGTACTTGCTTCATGTTCAACATGGGCTATTAAGTTCTTCACATGGAAAAGGTTGCAAATATTAGATGTATAATGGAAACAATCATGCAATTCAAGGTTCCTCCTAAAGTCTCTTGGGTGAATTATAAAACACCATCTACTTAAAACATGATATATGGTAGTAACAAAAACCTACCCAAGATCCCACTTAAGAATTCAAAATGTTGCAAATAGGAAATGTCTTAAACAATATCAACTATTTAATTACATAATCACACTAAAATAGACAAATCCTTAAAATGTTGAAAAGTGTGAAAAAAATGGAGTTGGAATATTATAGTTATGTTAGGGTAGATATAGTTATATAAAATGTAACTTATATCTAAAACACATAAATGTAACTTCTATAAAAAAAAATGGAGTTCTAGCTATGTAAAATGTAACTTCTATAGCTACATGAAATGTAACTTCTATAGCTACATGAAATGTAACTTCTATATAAAAAATATGGAGTTCGAATATTATAGTTACATGAAATGTAACTTCTCTATAACATTCTAAATGTCGTTTTTCAGTCATTTAAGAGACTAACAATTTTTTATCTTTGGTTAATAACTTAATACTCCACCAAAAATAGCACTGAATTGGTTCTTCACCAACCAAGGAGAAATTTTAAGCCAGTGTGAAAATTCTTACTCATTCCCCTGCCATATTATTTTATTTGTGTGTGGATTTAAGCTAGCGTAATGTAACTTCTACATATTTAACAATTTAAATGTAAAAAATTACCCAAATTGAAGTTATATAATTAGCATATGCAAAATAATATATGCATGAGTTATAAGTAATATGACGTTTACATGTTATATCAAGACAAACTTTTTCTCATCTCATTAACTTTTATCTTATAGTTGGTGATGGATATAGCCTTTAATGTTATGAGCCATATTTATCATTTATTATATTTAATGATGGATATAGCCTTTAAAAGCATCAACCTTGTTTTTTATTTTATGTACGGTGAGTTTAAATGGAAGGGCTCATAATTTTATTCAATATTATCTTGTACAACTGGAAATAAAGTGATGTAGGGGTGGTGTTTCTAGCAATTTTCAAACTTGTTTTAATTACCTAAATTTAGCCTATTTAAAGTAAATAGTTGGACTGGCCATCTTATCTTCAATTCAGTAAATTTGCTTGAGGGAATCTTCATGACATCCACCATCTCTGAAAATTATGAAAATATTAGTAGTATCTTGCACTAAATAGACAATGTTGGCATAGAATCTTTTATTGTGTTTTTTACTCCATGTCACAAATTTATTGATATTTTATGATTCTTGGTTTCGATTTCCATGCTAAGACTAGATTTGTCATGCCTGCTAGCATTTTTAGTTGTGCACACATCATATTTCTCACTTCTAATTGTATAAAAAACAAAGAGTATGCACAATGACATGTAGTGACATGTGGGTGTCTACTTTACTTAATGATACGCTTGATTTTTCAACCCATTCCAATCCTACCACAATTAAATTAAGAGAGACAAGGACACAAGAAGGACTATCAAGAAATGAAATTAGAGACTTTAGAATGCAACTCAAATTGTAACTGAATGTAACAGTAAGTATTTCCAGTTGCCTAGTCACTAATCAGCATCGAATCACACTGTGAAAAATTCCTTGCATTATGAGAATTTGGTTGCACCTACACTAATCCTCTGTAGTAGTTCCTTGACTTTCCTATAAATATAATTTTAGAAACAATCCTACTCCTAAAATTCTTCCCCATATGGATGATCTTGGTCCCCCCTATTTATAGTTATTTTTCAAGGTAACAAAATACAACTCTCCAATTGCATCATCGCCTTTCAAAAAAATGCTTGATTATTCCAGGTGATTGCCGAACCAATCTCTACTCAGGTCCACTAAATCCTTGAATTGTCTACATCACACAAACCTCTTTTCGTAATAAAATTATAAATCCCATGTCTGCATTCCTCGTCCCCAACAAACCAATTCTTTAAAGTGGAATACTTTATCGTTTCTCCCTCGGTGCAATATAGATCCACTACTATGGCATGGAGATGATTGGTGCCATAAAATGGTCAAGTGCACCCTTCAATATATGTCACAAAACCCCTATCACCTCACAAAATTCCTCTCATCTACAACAATAAGATTCCTCTCAAACTACCTAGTCTCCATCTCATTCATCCTGAAATAAGTAGATATTTCCATGGGTGACAAAGTGTACTTGGGTATTTAATAGAAAGAGTTATCACTAAAAAAAAATACAATGCAGCATAATAGTTAACAATGGGAGGAACAACCCTGCCAAGCTACTTCCTAACTAGATCAAGATACTCTTGAACTACCTCTTATAATGAACAAAAGATAACCTCAACTGCCTATAGAGTCTACCTATGCATGATAGCAATGAAAACACTATAAAAAACAACATGTACAACAATGTTGG
This sequence comes from Pinus taeda, assembly GCA_000404065.3. Taxonomy (NCBI): domain Eukaryota; kingdom Viridiplantae; phylum Streptophyta; class Pinopsida; order Pinales; family Pinaceae; genus Pinus; species Pinus taeda. The sequence continues at coordinate 603,377 of APFE030912098.1, read as the reverse complement.
TCAATCTCTTCTTCTAGTCAAGGGCACGTGCAACTTTTGAGAAGTATCAAGCAGGTTAGGGTCCACCTCATCCAGGCTCCTCTTCTTCTTCTACTCTCTCTGTTTAGGTTCAGAATAATAGCAAAGGTCTTGGAAATTGATGGGTGGGTAAAAGTTATTCGACCATTTTGGTTCTTCCATTTTTAATCATTGTCTGTAAGCACTGAGTATAAATTGCAAAAGCCATCTAGGTTCCTTGTTTTTAGCTGAAACTAACCTAAGCTTTGGAGAGTTGTAAGATTTAATGGATGTAATTATATTCTACTTAAAATATAGTAACATGGTTTAAAATTGTAGGCGTTGAGATCAAAATCTAAGGATGAAACAGAAAATATTTTATGTTCATGATTACAAGAAATTTTAATTTCATGTAACAAATTTTGAGGAAGGTCTAGTATTTTAATCCTACCAGAAAATTTGGGTGCATAACTCGAGTCCTTTAAATTTCATTGTAGAGTCCATTACACAAACAAAAAACCACTAAAAAAAGGTCAAAATAAAAAATAAAATTCCATGCATTATGACCCTAAAAAAGTTAGGGAGACCGAACTGATTTGTACAACAAGGACATGCAAAATGCTTACTTGTCCATTGTCTTTTGATGAATTGTTGTCTACAATCAAGGTCTACATTATCCTAATCATTAAACCATTTTTACAATAAGGACATGAAAAATGCTACTTGTGCATTGTCTTTTGGTGAACTATTGGTCGCAATCAAGATCTGCATTATCATAATCATTAAACCCTCAACTATAGATGAAATTTATGCTTTGACCATATAAACCCTCGAAATTGTTTATCCAACAAAAATCATCTTTAGTAAAAAGGAAGAACTCTCCATAGTAATCATTCAACCCTCAAATGTAGATGAAATTTATGTTTTGATCATATAAACCCTCGAAAATGTTTACCCATAAGAACAAAAATCATCTTTAGTAAAAATGAAGAACTCTAGTCCAAATTCATACCCATTTACAAATCGCCAAAATCTCCACACCCAATGACCTTTCCCTCCCTTCATCTAATCGTTTATTCTATCCTAAGGTGTTTCCCATGCAAACTCCATCTGGGGTTCGAATCCCATGAAATCCATAGATCAAGTTGATGGTCTTCCTTCTTCAGATACCAACAAGGCAGAGAAAAATGCAGTGCTACAATGTGATGTTGTAATTTGTAAATATTTTATTTGAACCCAGAGCTAAACTGGAAATGAAAAAGAAAATAAATATTTAATAATGGAAAAAATAAAAGAAATATTTATAATATAAAAAAATATATAAATTTCAATTGTGTTAAATGATTTATTTTTAAATAAGAATTTTTTATTTAAAATTGGGTTAAAGAATTTATTTTTAATAAGAAAATTTGTTGTTTTTGTGTAAGACACTAAATTAAAAGAAGAAGAAGAAGAAGTTAAAATGAATATTGGGATGAGTGTAAACATTTAAATATGGCCTCAATTAATAATAAAAAGTTAAAATAATAAAAATAATAAAATTCAATTTCTTATATTTTGATTTTGTTATTAACTTGTGAATAGGCTTTGTTATCAATACTACAAGTCCAAAAATAATAACTTATTTCACAACCAAAATATTTTATAACAATATGACAAGATTCTTAACCATGGATATTCACCCCCACATTACGTTAGATATTATTAACTTGTAAAAAATAGCCTTTGTTACAATACCATGGGTCAATACCATGGATTATCAATACCACATGTCCAAAAAACATAAATTATTTTACAATCAAAATATTTTATAACCATGGATATTCACCCTTACTTTACCGTGGATATTGTTAGGTCCCTATACTACTAGTGTAAACCCTTATTGTTATTAATACAACCCCCTTATTATATTGTTGTGCCCATGTAGTCCCCATATTGTTATTATTGTGCCCCATAAAATAAAAGCCCACTATTATTATTATTGTGTCCTGACATTATTATTGTTATGTCGGCTCTGATTATATTATGACCCCTTAGACTCCTATATATAGAAAGGAGGTCTTGTCATTTGTATCAATCCAAGAATTGTTCATTTGTGTAATGTAAAGGAGGTTGTCCCCTCGAAGAGGCTTATTTCTAAGGCGTTGATCTATCTTTTTTATCCTTTTGTGAGCTGGTTTCATAACATTTGGTATCAGAACTTCGGATTCTAGGGTTTTTCTACTCCAAACAAGTCATCATGGCATTTTCGATATAACTCGTTTTATGTAACGTTTCAAGAGCTAAAAAAAAAACCATTTCAGATGAAATTTTTCTAAACCTCGTGTCCAAATTTCAAATCTTGTCTCGCTATATTTTTGGATATATGATTAGAGGAAGTTAGGGTTTTTGCAAGCTCCAAAATTTCATCTAAAACAAGTCATCATGGAATGTTAACTATAACTTTTTCACTACAAAGTTTCAGAAGCTAAAAAAAAAAAACCCATTTGATATGAACTTGATATAAAGCTCAGGTCTAAATTTTAGATCTTGTCTTGCTATATTTTCAGATATATGATCTTAGAAAGTTAGGGTTTTTGCAGACTCTCGAATTACATCCTAAACAGGTGACCTTGGGAAAATCGTCATCACTTTCTCTCTAAGCATCAGATTGAAATTTTGTAAGAAGTTATAGAAAGAGGACAAAATTTATTTTCTTTGGGTATAACTTTCAGAACCTAAGGTTGAAACAATGACATGTGGCACGTCATACAAATTCACTCTACTAAACTAGTCTATAATTAGGTCATCGCAGGACATTGAGAATAAATCTTTCTTCGGGAATCCAATTGCGATAAGATTTGCGGAGTTAGAAAGAGAGCTCAGAGGGCTATTTCAGGCCGAAATTGCAGAACTTAAAGATCCAAAATTACAGAGTTACATTCATTTCAAGATCAAGCTCCTAAAATCAAGAAAAACCGAGATGAGGAAGTTTGATGGCAAGGATCCAATAAATTGGATACTACAGATGGAGAAATATTTTGATCTACATGGTGTACCACTGTTAAAAAAGATACGTATTGCATCTTCATATTTAGAACCAGATCAATTTTTATGGTATAAAGGGCTTTGTTCTCATAAACCACTTTTTAAGTGGTCAATTTTCACAAAGGAAATGATAGCACATTATGAGGATACAAAGAGAAACACCTTAGTTAGCCAATTGATAAATCTCAAACAAAAGTTTTCAATGGCAGAGCCTGTTGAGGACTTTCAAAAATTGAATATAAGGGAAAAATATATTCCATAGAAGTAGAGGGTTGATGTCTCCATAGGGACTTTAAAGGATAACATTCAACATAAGGTTCGTCTTTGGGAACCTGATTCATGGGAGAAGGCATTCAAGTTGGCAAGAAAAGTGGAAAGAATTATGGCAACAAGGAAGTCTACCCCTCAAAACTATAAATATGAAAGTGTTTTTTCTCATAGCCTTCAACAACCTACAAGGTTGACACCACAACAATTGGAAGAAAAAATAGAAAAAGGGCTTTGTTACAATTGTGATAACAAATACATTAAAGGTCATAAGTGTGTTGAGAAGAAATTATTTTACATAGATTGTGAAGAGGAGGAAGAAAAGGATCAAGAAACATTAAAAGAAGAGAATATACACCAGGAACTTACCCCAAAGAAAGAGGAAATGAATCTGAACATATCTTGTAAAGCATTGGAAAGAATTACCACTCCTAAACTCTCAAGATATAAGGACATATCAAGAAGAAAAAGGTTCAAGAAGTGAAAGATCACATTGGGAAAGAAGAAATGAATCCAATCATACTTGTAATGCATTGGTCGGAATTAACACTCCTCAAACTATCAAGATAGAAGGACATATCAAGAAGAAAAAGGTTCAAGAAGTGAAAGATCACATTGGGAAAGAAGAAATGAATCCAATCATACTTGTAATGCATTGGTCGGAATTAACACTCCTCAAACTATCAAGATAGAAGGACATATCAAGAAGAAAAA
>APFE030912098.1:561753-597522 GCA_000404065.3 Pinus taeda | reverse complement strand
CCAAGAATTGTTCATTTATGTAATGTAAAGGAGGTTGCCCCCTCGAAGAGGCTGAATTCTAAGGCGTTGATCTATCTTTTCTATATTTTCTTGAGTTGGTTTCATAACATAATCCCTACCAAAAATATTCCCATAGAAATGAAATTAAGGTTTTAATAAAATTAAGCCAAGATGGATATGTATATATATATGTGTGTGTGTGTGTGTGTGTGTGTGTGTGTGTATAACAGGCATAGATCCATCTTAGCTAAGGATCCAAGGGATGAGAGCAAGAAAATTGACTAATTATAATAGATTAAATATAGTGCATGATTTTTTAATGTTTTTCTTTATTTTATTTTCTTTGACATGATTGATCCAAAATATAGCTTTAATATTTTACAACCAATTAAGTTTTTTTAATTTAGATCATTTCTTAAACACAATACAATGTGATCAAATTTAAGAGAGAGTTGGGGAGGGGTTAGAGAGAGGGAGGGAGATAGTGAAAAAGTTGGAGGGCACAGAGAGAGAGATAAAGAGAGAGTGATGGGGGGGGAGTGAGGTGGGAGAGGGAGCGAGAGGAAGGAAGAGAGAGGAGAGAGGGAGAGAGAGAGGGAGGATAGAAAAAAGACATAGAGAGATAGAGGTGGATAGAGAGAGGAGTGAGAAGGGAAAGATGGATAGAGATTGAGGGAGAGAGAAGAGGAGGGAATATAAAGAAGAGGAGAGAATAGAGATAGGGAGAGAAGGGGAAGGGAGAGATATGGAGACATAGAGATGGAGAAGGATGGGGAATGGGGGAGATAGTTATAGAGTTGGATGGAAGAGAGAGAGAGAGAGAGAGGGAGGGAGAGTGATTTGGGGGGGGAGACATAGAGGGAGGTGGGAGATAAGGGATAGAGAGGAAGGAAGATATATATGAGGAGAGAGATATGGAATTGGAGGGAGCATGAGAGAGAGGGAACAAGAAAAACATAGAGGGAGAAAGGTGGAGAGAGAGGGGGTGACAAGGGATCCATGGAGAGAGAGTGAGGGAGAGAGGAGAGCAGGGGGGAATAGAGAGAAGGATATCGATAGAGAGGGAGAGATAGACAGAGAAGGGGAAGAGAGGGAGAGAGAGAGTGTGTATGTTTGGGGAGTGAGCAAGAGAGAGGTAATAACAAGGAGACACAAATACAGATATAGATATTATATAGTATTATATAACCAACCTAGATCCAAATTAACCCTATAACTATCAAGTTCCTAGAGGAATCCAATCTCTCGAGGTGCAAACCTTTCCTCACGTTTTGCACTAGAAAAAAAAAATTGCACCTCAAGAGATTGGATCCCTCTCGATGCTTGATAGATACACGGTTAAGATGGATCTAGGTTGGTTAATATGAAATTAAAGTAGTTTTTATTTGATATTATAGTCTTGAAAATTAAAATTTCTCTTCAAACTAATTTCAAATTGGAACTAGATCCAATTAGATTCAATGAATAGATTTTAAAAAAATACATAAAATAATTTTTTATTAAAAAATATATTTTTTAAAATTACAAATTATTAGAGATAAATAATGCAAAGTTGGCTCACCTATACACCATGTGAGGATGAAGAAGTGTTTAAGGAAGGATAACCTTTCAACTAATCTTTAACACCCTTTCAATCCCCTATCACTTGTAAGTTTAGATTGCTTGACACAATTAAGCTGACTAACATAAAAACTGGTTCATATTATTGTAGTACTTGTTAAGTAGTTGTATCTTCGTTCTAAGACTAAATCAGTCATTTTCAATTGTATTACTTATTAGCTAGTCACATATTTTAACCTGCGACTAAATTTGTGATTTATGTTAGTCATTTTTATTTCAGTCTCTTAAGATTGCTCATTTTTGGTAGTATTTCACATGGAAAAGCTATGGTGACTAACTTTTTTAGTCACCTAGTCACTAATTCCTCATTTTCTACTAGTGAGAGTGATGGATTCAGAAGATTTTAAACCCTGGGAAGGTTCCATTGAAAATGGCGCGGGACCATTAATTTTCGAACGGTTACCCAAGGAAAATGAAATAATGTCGAACAGTTATTTTCCAAGAGAGCATTCAATTGGCTAACGGCTATGCAACGTGGCGGGAGGAGAGTGGCGGAGGAGTCATGTTGGGGCGCAGTAAAGTAGGCAAGGGGATGGAGGTTTTAGAGGGGGTAGGAAGTGGTAAGCGAGAATGGTCGGGGGGTGCAATATCATGAGGCACTGCCACATTAGGGGTTAGGGATGGGGCCCAACGACCCCCCCGGCGATAAAGGCAAGATGGAGAGGGGGGGCCAAAGGCGGATGAGGACCGTGGATGATGAGCGAGATCAAATCTCAATGTTTCAAGACTGTTGTACTTTAACCATAATATGACAAACAATGTTTGTCTACATGCACTTTTAATATTTTCCTTTCTGACTTAGGATAAAGGAAGTATAAAACATATGTGGAAACACTTTATCCATGGTGCATATTTTTTGCCTTTTCACTATATCCTTAAAACTTAGGATAAAAATGACATATGCAAATATTTACAAATCATCTAATCTACCTACCCTTAGCTAAACTAGCATTTTTATTTGTTTCTAAAGGGCACACTTAGACTAGCAAACCCACTTTATTTTCTTTTATACATAATAAAAAACTATCTAACCTATCCCTTATTTCTCCTATTGATTCAGATTAAATGGTTGAATCAATGTTATTTTCTAGCTAACTACTGATTTACCCAGATAAAATTGTTGGGCAAGTCTTTATTTGCTAACCTAATTTATATAAATAGAAAGGAGTTTAATCATGATTACACTAAATTATTAAACCAAAATCTAGTGATTGTGGCATTTTGAACAAGTTGCACACAACCTTTATTTTCAGTGATGAAGAAAAACTATCTATGAGTAATGGCATTTAGACTTGCAACACTTTTAGTATTATTCCTTTTTTTCTTTTTCTTTTTGTGGGGTTCAATCTTTCTTCTTTTTCAATATTTTTCTCTCTTTTTCTTATTTATACCTTCTTTTCATTTTTTATTCTATTTTTTCTTTTATTTGAAAATCATTGGAAGATTGACAAGTATTTACATAATAATATTCCTAAGATACAATACTCAATTACCTTGAGATTCTATAAATTATAGGACCCTAACAATTTCGATGGGTGATTTGGTGTATTTAGGATTCGTCGATGGTGCTAGTAGACATACACGGAATTTAACTTCCACTGATTGGGTAATATATTATCCATCTAGTTAGTTGTTAGTCTCAAGAGGCATATGTATTGGTCCTACTTCTAATAATATGGTTGAATACAATGAGATCATCAATTTACTATCTGAAGAAATATCTCATGGTACTGAATCATTAGTGGTTTATTTGGATTCACAACTAGTTGTGTCTCAATTGAATAACATTTATCGTGTAAGAGATCATTTATTACATCGCCAATTTCTAAGAGTGATATTATTGCAAATATATTTTACATTTATTACTTTCATTCATATTACACGATCAATTAAAGCATTTGTTGATTTTATAGCTAATCAAGCATTGGATTGGCACATTAATCATTCATCACATTAAAATAAAATAAAAATATCACAAAATCATTGTATATATGAGAATGTCATCACGAAGTCTCTATATATAGATAGATAGAGTATGTCAAAATATTACAAAATGTAGAAAAATGTCCTACAAAATTAAGGCCTAAGCCTGATCATGTCCATAATAAAAAAGATAAATCATCTAAAATTCAAATGTGTGGGCCCTACCCTAGATGAGAATCTCAGAAGAATATGTTGGAATTTCCACTAGTCAAAAGAATTGCACCTACTCTCATGGCACTCCAACCACTCATCTCTGTATAGCCTCAGGGAGATCCTCTATTGCTCTCATGGGAACTTGACGAGTCATACTCTCCAAGTTCCTCTAAACAACAGGAAGAACTCTCTTAGACTCAGTTGTTTCTCGCTCCGCATCTCTACCAAAATGCATATGCCTTGGTAGACCCTAAGGTCTCACTAGTCCAACATCTGTGTCATGATCATTGCATCCTGTAGTATTTTTTTTCCATGAAAAAATATTTTTAATTTCTTGAGATTACATTTTAAAAATCCAAAACAAAATTAAATAAGTTAAAATTAAATTTTTTAACAATCTTGTCCCATGCAGCTCCTAGTGGAAGTGCTAGCTCTGGCCCCTCTCGGAAGTCCACACCTGCATAGGAGATGTCATATATGGACACGACTTGTTTCTCCCACTGAGTGACTTCGCCTCCACCAAGTCGCTTCATCATGTCTGGCAGTTTGGCGATCCGAGGATCATGAGGATCATCGATGGCGGTAGATACTCCTCTCAAATAAGAATTTGCAAAGGATGCTACCATATACAAAGTTCTTCATCTTCCCCCATCTAATTGAAGACAATTGTTTCTTCATGGTATTTAAGAGCGTTGTGCACCAACCATAAAAAATTTGGTCTTAGACATTCTACTGCCAAGAAAATAGCAAGTTAGAAAGCTTGATGAAGTGAGGCTGAACTTGATAATATGGTAATTGTAAAAGGGATGATTTTGATTGGAAAATTTTTAATTGCATTGGTTGGATCTTGTGGTCCAACCTTGCCTATATTCTTTTCATAGTACATGGAAATGTAATCCTCGATGTTAAGGCCTCCACAGGCCTTTCCTTTCATATCAATTGCTTCCCCTCTTTGGGAAATCCTGTTATGAAGTATATGTCCTCTACTTCAATCTATAAAGGCATATCATCTATGATGAACATTCCTTGCTCTACATCCCAATAATGAATCAACATTTCTAGCAGTCAAGTTTGTGTCTTCATATTGGGAATCATGAAGAACTTAAGTAAACCATAATTTTTCAAGGCATCCAACAATTCTTGATATTGTAAAAATGCATTGTCAACATCTATATTCTCTCTCTCCAAACAATAGACATCCTGCAAAATTGAAAGAATTTATCCATTAGAATCTGGGTTTTTCATTTTTCTCTGCATGTACGTTAGTTTTCTAAAGAATAGTCACATATGTATGTGACTTTTCGTCTGAAAACCTACGTGTAGGACGAGTCTATAGGCAGTTTTTGTGATATTGACCCACGTACATGCCAGGAAGGGTTTCAAATTAAAATTTTATCTTTAAAATCTGGATAAAATATTGAAATCTTGAATCAATTGAACAAGTTTAAGGGATAGAATTACCTAGAGACTGTAGATACTAAGTTCGTTGGACGATTTGATCAATGTGGTTTACCCAAATTTTCTCCAATAGTTCTCCTCTCAACACTTGAATGGTAAAAATGAATTTGGGTGAGTTTGAAAATTTATTTTATAGCCCAATTTTGAAAACCCACTTTTCTAAAGTTCAAAAAATTTTATTTTTATAATTTTATGAACTTTAGACTTTTTGCTCGAAGTGTTGGGAAAGGTTGTTTTTCTGGACATTAAAGACTTAGTAATGTTTTTCCACTACTTCGACTCCATGATCGTTGACCTCTCGTGGCATGTATCATTTTCTAAATTGGCATATAGGTTAAGACATGTCACTTTTCCATTGCATAATGCATATTGGCCTCATACTGCAATATTTATCCATAGGGTTGACCTCATTATGTTGTGATTTTTGAACCACTTTCACTTGTAATCTTATAAATTAATAACATAATGGTAGAGACTCTCCTCGCCTCTGCAAAAGGAGCATCATCAGATCCATTTCCTTTCTTAGGATTTTTATATTTCCAATCCTTTTTATAGTTCCCTTCTTTTCCACATTTCCAGGAAAACTTGTAAATCTCCATTTAGATTTATATCTCCCCCTTGAGGACTTATTTTTGTTTATATTTTGAGACCACCTTTGTTTCTATTTTGGGACCATCCTCTTATAGACAATGCATCTCCATTTTGGCTCTCCATATTTTCTGTCTCATCTACTCTGAAAACAAGCATGAGACTATTTCATCAAAATTCAAGGTAGTTGTATTGCTACCTATAGCAACAACCAAACTATCCCATGAATCTAGTTGAGAACAAAACAAATTGGTGCACTTATCTTCATTTTAAATTCTTATATAAATAGATAACAACTATCTTACCACAGTATTAAAGGAATTTAGATGCTTTGTCACCAAGTCTCCATCCTTCATCCTCAAGTTATACAACTTTTTTCGCAAGAACAGTTTGTTCACCAAAGACTTAGATATATACAAAGTCCCTAACTTGTCCCATAAATATTTCTTCATAGCTTAACCTGATGCATTCAACAATACTAAATCTGAGAGGCATAATCGTATTTTTCTCTTCACCTTGAGATCTAGCTTCGCTTAGTCTTCTATCAACATTCTTGTTGGTGTCATACCTAGATCTAGAATAATCCATTGATCTTGGTCCACCATCAAATCCTCCATCTTGAGCTTCCACAACTCAAAAATATGACCATTAAATTTCTCGATCTCTATATTTCCATTGTTCACCATCTTCTTTCATTAAAAGAGTCAATCCCGTAGATATCCCACTAAATAGGGTTTGCCATAGGCTCGAGCAAAACCCATCAGTAGAAAAGGTGTCCCTTTGAAGATGAAACTGCTCTGATACCAAATGTAGGTTTTAACCCTATATAAAAATTTCCTACAAATGAATTCTTAAAACAAAAAAATAATGGTGAGAACATAAAAAATATATATACAGATATTTTCCCCTATATCCCAAAACCGAGACTACTAGATTGATTTTTCATTATATTCCTTTCAATGTTACAATACATATATATACATGTCGAAGCATTCATAAACCCCATTCCACTAACCCTATATTATAACATAATCATAGTTCCTTTGACATGATCTACAAAATAACATGGGCAGAAAACCATCGTGCCCAAAACCATGCACAAAACCGCCCACAATATAACAGATGCCCCAGACCACAAAACTTATTTTGGGGCCAGTCATGCAAAGAATATAACACATGCCCAACACAAATAATATGGAGGTTCCAACTCAAAGGTCATATTAGAGGGAAAATTGAGGGATCAAGAAGAACCAAAGGAGGAGTCCAAGAAGAACCCAAAAAAAGCAGTCAAGTTCAAGCATCATGAATCATTCACAATCCTCTTGAATATGGTAACAAAGGTGGAAATCAAATTATATCAAGGAGATATCGATGATTTGAAATTCACTAGTTAGTTGTAGTGGTTATAGGTTTAATTTAGTGTTCATAACATAGGGGAGGAATAGAAAAATCCATTTATTTAGTTGAAATTAGAGGGACATGCCATAATCTAGTGGGAAAACCACATGGAAAGCCTTAAGTTGGAGGAAGATCCTCTAGTAGCTAGGTGGGAGGATTTTAAAACTCCCATAAAGTTCCAATTCTACCTTATTAAGTATGTAGAGGACTAGTGGATCCAGTGGCATTAATTTACGTAGAGGTCGGGGTAGAGTGTATAGTAGTACATCATAGAATTCAAAAAGATGGAAATAATTTTGGATATCTCTCCTCGGAACACAAATGTAATCCTCAAGTATATAGGGGGTCTATAAGGCCATCTATGAAAGAAAGTGATATTGTTTAGACCCACAATTATGGATGAGGCTTGTGTATAGGAACAATACCTAGAAAACATAATACAGATGAAAGGGTGGAAAAGTGGTTCAAAGTGGAAGAAACCATGGTAAGCTTCCAAAGAAGGGAAGAAGAAGTTGAAAGGGGGAAACGAAAATATGACAAAAACTACAGCACAACAGTTGTTGTAGTAGAATTCTACATGTCAACAAGACCTAGGAAGTCTTGTCATCTTTACTAAAGGGAGCGGGTTCCCTTAATTTAGTTTAAGTCAATTTAATGTAATTAAAGGATAAACTTCATTTTTTATAGTCTAAACAAAGATTTATTTAGGAAATGAGGAATTAGTTCCTCATCGACATGTAATCATATTATTTAAGTGAGTTGTTGAGGAAGTTACAAATATTAGGCTAGATCATATATTTTCCTTGCATCGAATAATGGATCCACCTTTAATGGATCTAAATAAGATCATTCTATTGTATATAGAAATATATGTAATGATTAGAATATAGTAGATAGAGAGAAGAAGATGCCAGAGAATTGAGAAACTCCAAGAGAGGCCCGAGAGAGGTCCGAGAGAAAAAAAATTACCAATTATTGTAAATAATTCCATATTGTACAAATTATGTGTAAATATTGAGTGTGTGAAATTATCCTCCATTATGGTGTATGCTTGAGTTAATGCATAACTATTCGAAGACTATTATTAGACATAGTAAAATCTGATTTGATGCTATGCAAGTGCATTAATTGTATAGTTTTTTCAGCACGGCATTAATTGTATAGTTGAATGTAATGAGGTCAAACATGTGTGTTCACGTATTCGAGTCATTGTTTTAGTTTACAGAGACTGCAGAATCATATTGAAATCTATCTAATTCAAGTGAGTCTAGACATGGGGATAATTACACTATAAGCACAATGACATTTTTGTTCAGGATTATGAAGCTTTTTTGTCAATTAAAGTGAATATTGTCTCCGAAGAGCAAGGTTTCAACATGCATAGGTCTATGTTTTTTGTACTAAAATCCAACATCCAGGAAAAACAAGATTGTAGCCTTAACAAGCATCTAGATTTGGTGTAAACTCAAATTAGTTAAATAAGTTTGTCGTGGAATTTCATAAATTTAGCTTCAAAGGAATCTGGCTTCAAAAGCTAAGTTGCAACAAGGAGCGAACCCTTAGATTCTCGAATTAATACACTAGTGAAAGATAATATGAGGTGGGCCCCACAATAATTTGCAAAGGAATCCGGTGGATTAAGGTGCCAAGGGACATGGGCAGATCAGCATTGTCATACGACTTGACAGATAGTTTATATATCCAACGGATGAAAGAGTGAGAAGAACTTCGAGGAAGCATAGGACCCACATCCGGCCATACCATATATCTAGTGGATCAATGTGATATCTAGTTCGACATAAAGTTGATACATCTAGCAGATCATGTTGTTAAATTGTTATGTAACATTGTAACCAGTTTGATAGCATCAAATCTATAGCTTTTACTCTAAGCAACCCCATTGGGAAAATTGTCGGATCATTGAACCACATCCAATTCATGGAAAATCCGATAGTGAAGTTGAGTGTGAAGTTGAGTGAAGGATGGATCCTAGATACAATGGAGAGTTTGTTAAACACCTTTAGGTTAAGCCAGGGGTTCCCAATAGAAGTCACATGATATCAAAGATAAGCACCTAGGAGCTAAGGGTTGTAAATGAGAAGTTTTTCACATGACTCATGTACATGATTTGAACAAGGTTCTGTTGTGGATTTAATACAGTGCCATCCATAAATAATAAGGTTCTTCCAAAGTTTAGATTAATAAATATTAGGGGATTTCCCCACATGACATTAACTATTGATTAATGGGTTATATTGAAAATTTTTTAAATTAGGCCATTGTATATTAAGATTAGTGGGTGCAATTACATCAAGTGGTATTACATCAATATTAAAACTTGCTCATTCGAATATTGCAAATATTAGATTTGGAGAAGAAACCAATAGTTTGTTAGCGTAATGAAGGGAAATATGCAGGCAACATGATTTCAAGTATGAAGTAGTATATTTATTCTACTTGATAATGAATTGAGTATATGTGTTGACAGGTGATGAACAAGAAGTTATTTTGTAAAAATGGAGTATTGGATAAGGAGATAGAGCACAGATGATCTGGTACAAAGGAGAAATATAGTTCCAACCAAGGATTATATCTGGAGATAATTGCCAATAGTAACTTGGAGAAATTTTGGAGAAATATTAGAGAAGGTTGGTAGTAGAAGAATCTTGCAACAATGTGAAGTAAAGAACTCGAACAATTCTTTGAGGAACATATATATTGACAAATGATAGGTAACATGGTCTTCTTACTTACGATTTAAATTTGGATAAAGAAATTTGATTGTGGGTAGAAATTATTAAAGGGAAAATGTCATAGAGATTGTGCAACAAAGGGAAATTGTAGCTATTTCCAATTGATGTTGGGTAGAAATTGTTGAGACAACTCGACAGTTGCAAATGTGGGTAGAATTGTCTGAAGAAAGTGTAGGTGAATTTATTAAAGAGAGTAAGTAGAGTGCATAATACTAGAGCATAGGAAACTCAAAAGGTTCCATAGGAGAGAACCATTATTACCAAAAGGCCAAGTTGAAAGGAGAGAAGATTGGTGAGGTACTTGGAGAAGGGTGAAACAGACTTGCTATTGCAGAGGCTTGAAGTGCAACTTACAAGTGAACAGGGAATTTCACACAAGAAGAGTGAAGATGACTACTAATATTCATGACAAGGGTTGGAGTGAAATCCACAACATAAAATAGGATAATTCCAAATAAAATGGCATAAAGATAAAGAGGATGATTCAAAAGGAATTTGACTGAGAAATGGTTGAGATTAAGGAACAACTCAACATAATGACAATGTTGCCACGAGAAAGTGGAAAAGACCAAATGTATGGACGGAGAATGAAGAAGTAGGTTAAATTGAATGTTGAGGACCTGTTTGAAATAAAGTTGAAGAAAAAAATGAGACACATGATGAGATCAAGGTTGAAGGAAGAAGAACTCAAAACATTTGAGTAATAGGAGGAAGAAGTTGACTATTGTGAACCAAAACAAGGTTCATTACTTAGAGAGGATGAGGAAGAAGAGGATGCTAATGAAATATTTCATGAGATTATTTTAGGTGACTGTAAAGATTCATATTAGCATGAACATATGATGACCAAAACAACAAATGAGGCTCAATAGCCTTATATTTTTTAAACAAATAATTTGAGTAAGAATGCAGGTTTTGTAGGTATGGAATATGATGAACAATTATTATATATTGTCATAATAAGAGGGGATACGAAGGAATGATTTTTGAAAGCACTGGAGAAGGAAAAAAGGAGATAATTTTCATAGAAATTAAAGAGATAGCATTGTCTCATAAAGTAAATCGAAGTGGAACCTATATAGTGAAAGGATACAACTCGTCAAGAAAACAATAAGGAAGAGAAAGGATATCAAAGACTTCATTTATATGTGATGCTAATATATTTTAATGAAGTTTGATTTTGTATGTACATGTACAAAGGAAGTTGACACAAGAGAAAAGGAGACAAAAATGTCTCATGAGAACGAAATTTTATTTGATTCAAAGTAAGAGGATGATGACATAAACTATTGGGATAGGATCCCCTAGGGTCAAGTTTTGGTACTTACTTTTTGTTCAAATGTAAAGTCCCTGTGATTTAAGGAAGCAGAGCGTGAATATAACAAGATTCAAAGGGGTTTTAGTCCCTTAGTTTATTAGGAGATAAGAAGTTTTGAGACCCTCCCATGGTTAGCGGACCATGGTATTGTAAAAGAAAATAATATATATAAAAGGGTCATAGCGAGTCTAGAAGATAAGTCATAAATAGAAGGTCATTGTTTTGGGAAAGTAAGCTAATGTAGGAAACTTTGTTTCATGTACTTAGGTGAAGGGAAGGCTCCTGTAGCTGAGTACATGGAGACCCTTATAAGTCTGCAAGCTGAGTCCGCGGGCCCTTGTAGCTAAGTGCGTAGGGAAAAAGTGTCTGTACTTGAAAGAATACATCTAATAAAGATAGTTCTGATCCTCTTTTTGTGCATCTGTGTATCTATTTTTACTTCTGAATTTTTCTTTATTTTCACTCTGTATTGCAAATTATATGAATGAATTATCATATTATGGGCATAAGTGGTAGATCAATAGTATTTGTTGATGTTATTAATCGTTAATGACCTTCGCGAAGATAAGATGATGTCAAGGTGAATTACTGTAATTTACTATTTCAGAAGGGTTAGGGTTCGTGAAGATAGAGATGAGCCCCAGAAGCCGTAGGAACCCATCACGCAGACCTCTAGATGCAGAAACCTAGTTATGTCATCCCCCAATACTCATTTGGGTGAGACTACAGTCGGCGCTACGCGGATTGTTGCCAAAAGGGCCAATAGTTTAGGGTTTTTTTGGTTGGTGCAGCTAACTTGGAACCTGGGTCAGGGCCCATCAAGCCAATAAATGGTTTTGTTTCTGAGACCAGGATCTATTTGAGGAATGTGTGATAAGTTGTTCCCCACTAAGAAAGAAATTGAAAAGTTGATAGATCATAAAATGCACGCATTTGCATCTCAAGAGAACAAGTATATGCGCCTATCGAAGGAAGAGTGGTTGAATAGATACCTATTTACGTACAAACATGACATATTCTTCTACTTGTTCCCCTACAAATTGCACGAGTGGTTGTCCAAATTGGAAAATGGTTAGGGTACCTAGAAGCTTGACAACCATATTGTGTGGACCCCAAAACTAGTGAAGTGCTTGTAGGCTTTAATAAAAAAAATTGTGCGGGCTTTCGACCACTGGATCAATAGTATTCTAGGAGGATTCATTACCGAGTTTGTGATAGATACTTCCACCAGTTATAGTAAAGTAGAGCATGGGTTTTTCAAGGGACCAAGAGGTAAGTACCTGAAATCCATGAAGACCTAGATTAAGATGTTATTGTGTGAAAAGAGGGTTATGCCTTTAAATTGATGTTTGGGACTATGCTAAGTGGGAGAGAATTCAGAAGGAACAAAGATTCAGGCTCTGAATATAGTCCGCTATTAGGATCGTCTGATAGTGATGACAAAGATAACATTTTGACTACACCGTGAAGTGCATTGCAAATCGTAAGCCAAGGTTTCATAGGGATACCTCATCCATCCACTCCACCTCCACCTCCACCCCACACACCTACACCTTCACCTACACCTTCACCTCCACCTCCACCTCCATCATTTAATATGGAAAACACGATGAAGATGCCTGTGTTTAAGGGTCTTGGGACTGAAGACATTGAGAAATTTTGGTTTGTTGCAGATGTTGTGTCGAAGGCACAACAGATTGCTAATGACGACACGAAGAAAGTGCAGCTAGTCACAACATTACAGGACAGAGTGTTGAGTTGGTATATCAATTTTTTCTCAAGTAAACCCAACGCGACTATGCTAGAAACTGAAAAAGTGTTGAACAATGAGTTTAAGAAACCCAAATCGTAGGCCCAGTCACTAATAAAATTTAAACAGATTTAGCATAAGATGAATGAGTCTACATGGTATTTTGATCAAATACTGAAGTGTCTAATTTAGTAGGCTAACATGATAATCACAGATGATCAACATAGAGATGGGTACATTGCTTCGCTCCTACCTCAATTGAGATTACCACTGTCACAACAGAAAATACGAACGCAAGTTGAAGCCTTAGATATTTCCATGAGATTGGAGGCTTCACCTATGAAAGATACGAATATGGGGGTACAACAAATTCATTCACAACTATCCAACCTACACATGGAGTTACAGAGTCTTAAGAAGGGAAAGGAAGTTCAGCTCAAGGTGCATGTGAAAGTTTGGTGCATGAAGTGTAAAGGTCATGGTCATGATATGGACCACTAACCAATCTATTAGAATTACCTTATTGGGGGAGTTCATGTCCCCCTGAAACCAGAAAACACTGTTAGGCCAAGTACATGGGTAGTCTTATAGTGCGTTATCTGTAAAATCTCAGGGAAACATGTGACAGATAATTGTCATCTCCTACAAAATTTTGTGCAAACTCTGCAACAGTTATTTTTCACTTCCTACAAATAGGTTGGGCATGATGAGTGCAATTGTTAGAGCTATGAATTGATGATGGAGTGGACCCCTATGTATAGGATGCAGGCAAAAAATCAGCCTCAGTATCAGGGCACAAGTCCAACGCATGGAGGGTTCCAAGGCAGAGGAAGAGGAGGAGGAGGAGGAGCTAGAAGGGGTCGTGGACAGGATATTTATTACAATTGTGGAGAGTTAGGTCATTTTGCACGCGACTGTCAAAATCTGACGCACCCCTCCTGTCAGTATTACTGGTAGTTCAACTATGTCATAGAAGATTGTACATTACTTATAGCAAACATGTAGGAAATGAAATCTCAAACACCTATGCAGAATATCCAAATGATGAGAGTGGAGCCTCGCGAAGAGGAGCCTAGTGTCAATATCGTGACACGAAGTGGTATTGCTATAGGAGAAGATAAGGGAAAGAAGCTAGAGGCTGAAGCATGGGTACACAAGGCTACTGAGAAGGAAGTTGAGTTAGACCTAAGCTGCACAAAGGAAACCTTTATGGAAGCTAAAAAGAACTTCATAGAAGCCTCTACTTCAGGAAGTCAGGAAAAGTCAGGTGGAGACAATAGTGCACAAGACATAGACCCCTCATTGTTAGCTACATTTTTGAAGACTTGTATGAAGATCCTACGATATAGAAGGGAGGTAGATGAGCTACACAAGATGATTAATAATTGCACAAGTAAGATTAAATCTCCTCTAGAATAGTGCAAGGTACGCAAAGTGGGCAAAATAAAGAAGCGAACAAGTCGTGAGATGTGACTAACTACGCAAATTGGGGAGTATGAGATGGACTAGGTAATTCTCGATCTAAGATATGATGCGAATGTTCTTCCAAAGAAAACATGGGAAAGAATTGGGATGTCTACTCTGCAATGGTCTCATATCTAGCTATACATGGAAAACCAGCAAAAGATCATTCCTATGGGGCACCTTTATGGGGTCATGGTGGATATTGAAGGAGCGAGTGCCCTAACCGACTTTGAATTGATAGAGATGGTTGATGATAGTAACCCTTACCCTATGCTATTACGCATTGATTGGGTCTTTGATATGGATACAATTATTAATCTCAAAAAGCATAGAATGACATTCAAAAGAAAGTAGCTCCAGGTCATTGTTCCATTGGATCCATGTGAAGGTGCACGATATACTGAATCGGTTTGCAATTATGAGGAGGAGGACGAACTTGATTGGAATTAGAAGATCACTATGCACGATGAGGACTGGATCAACCCTATGGCAGATGGACAGATCACCTGGGATAAGGATAGTTCATACACTTCAGATTCTAATGAAGAGCTTGAGCATTGGCAGAACCGATTACACGAAGTCTCCTCGATGCACTATAACATGTTGATGAAATCGATCTGATGCATATCCACTACGGTAAGGAATTTATCTTATTATGATGTTTTATAAGATTTTAATTTAGTTTTTGAAAAAATTGAGAGGGACATGCTAGAAGAGCATCAGTTCCAAGTGCTAGACTTGGTGCTTCATGCTATGCCTTCTCGGTGATGGCATACGCATAAGGACAACTTCGTCGATTGGAAAGAATACAAGTGAATCATGAAGCTGAGGTTTGGGTATGGTAATACCCATATGAAGGAGAAATACATAGGAAAGGATGATACGTGCAAACATTTGGCGTGATGGACTAAAGCATGGGGAAAGGAACCGCAGTCAGAATGGGTTGACAAATTTTGTCACACTTTGGATACCATTCCAATGAATTGGTATCTAGAAACTAAGTTGTGACATGGGATGGTCAAATGGGATATCCTAAAGGAAATTTTCCTATTAACTTTCAACTTTGAAGATGGATTTGAATGTATTGATGAGGCGCTCCAAGAAATCAAAGTTGTGATCTTTAAAATGCCTAAGGACCTGGTAGCATGGGTTCAGCCAGATTGGAATACCCAGTTGTGCCATCCGTTGGAATATTATAATGTAACTATAGAAGAAGGCCAATACGACCCTAGAAACATTAATATTCTTGAGTTTGAAGGACGGCGCGAGGTTGAGGGACCCAAAGCAACAATCCCTGACATATCAAATCCTTTATAGACTAAGCAGGTAAATATTGGATCAAACACATAGCTGAAGTTTACTAAGATAGGTGACTATTGGGACGGAGATATGGTTGATAAGGTCACAGAGTTGTTGCATGAATATAAAGACGTGTTTCCCACAATGTTTTCTGATCTAAAAGGGATAGTAGGGGATTTGGGTGTCATGAAGATTACTTTGAAGGCATACATGAAGCCTATAAAGCAACGCCACTACTGATTAAATCCAAAATATAAGGAAAACGTGCACAAAGAGTTGGATAAGATGCTGAAAGTTGAGATTATTAAACCTGTGGAGGAATCACACTGGGTAAGTCCAATGGTAGTCCATGAAAAGAAGCAGCGAGATGAAATTTGGATATAAGTAGATCTGAGGAAGTTGAATTATGCATGCGTCCATGACCTATTCCCTATGCCATTTATAGATCAAGTGTTGGAGAATGTTGGAGGGCAAGAAGCCTACTCATTCATTGATGGGTTCTTAGGTACCATTAGATCAAGATCGTGTCAGAGGATCGAAGTAAGACCACCTTTGTGATGGAATGGGGTTGTTTTCAATATACGGTAATGCCTTTTGGACTGAAGAATGACCCTACAATATTTTCCAAAGTGGTAATTGCGACTTTTAAAGAATTTATCCACAAATTTTTAGAAGTATACTTTGATGATTGGACTGTGTTTGGGCTGGTCAAGCACCATGTTGCTAGTCTGCACCTCATGATGGATACCTGTCAAAGATATCAGATTTCACTTAACCTAAAAAAGTGTATCTTCTACGTACCATATGGAATATTGCTAGGTCATGTGGTTTGTAAGTAGGGATTGATGGTATATCCTAGAAAGATAGTTGTCATTGTCAATTTGGAAGAACCTGTTATCACTGAAAAATTTCAAAGAAAAAGGGTGAGGTAAGGAAGAATTGGTCTTGGTCATTTTTGTGTTCCTTTCATGCATAAGAAGCACTTGGTAAGCTCAGGGTCTTCATACATCAGAGTTCTTTGAAGGCTCAAGCGAGGCAATTCTCCATTTCAACTCAAGCAAGACAGTTAGCACTCAAGAAGAAGAATGTAGCTTTGAGGAAGTCAAAAAGAAATTGATGTCTGCCAATCTGTCTTGATTATTTTATTGCAGGGACTGTCCACCTGTAGTATTGATCATGACTACTCATTACTTCATATCTTGGAACCTTCCCATCTTCTCAACTAGCTTTTACTCTTTTGAAATTTACCTTGAAGAATGGTGTCTATGTATCCAGCGTTGAACAGCTTCATGACAGGTCGAAAAGCCATTTCAAGGAAAATAAAGCTCAAAAAAGCTAAATTTTGGCCTTAAACTATGTTTTTGGAATTACACAGCAGTTTCGTAGCGTGCTACGAAACTGCTGTAGGTGATGCCTAATGCTTAGTAGTTTCATAGCGTGCTACGAAACTGCTGTAGTTGCATATTATGATTTGGTGGACCAATTTTGAGAGACAAAGGGAAATATTTTTGAAGAGGAGTCTCTGAAAAGGATCATTTACAAAGTGTAAACATCTAGTAAGGGCAAAACAAGTAGAGGAAGGATTCGAAGGCAAGCATAAGAATGAAACTCTAAAAAGGAAGAGCTTTGTCTCCTTGTTTTTAGCAGTCAACTTCCAAGGGTATTCCTGAACAATTGAAAAATCATCTCTGAAAAGTGAAAGATGTTTTTATTCCTAACATAATGAAATACAGAAACCTCTTTCAGTTTCTTCAAATTCATTTTGATCTGGGAGAGATGGGTGACCAAACTTGCGTTATGAAACTATTGTAGGTGCATTTTTTCACAAACATATTTCTCCTGTTTTACACCTATTTTTCAAAGACATGTTCTAGGCGGTAGGAAATGTATTTCAAAAAAACAAGAGAATTTTTTGTTCAGCACGGATTGTTTTAGAAAATCCTCCTTCATTTTTTCAAAATATATTTTTTATGAGAAGATACGAGCTCTGTCCCAACACCTATTGTTCAGCCAGAACAGAGCAAGGAACAATCTCTTAGTTTCCAGGAACACTAAAAGGATGAGGCATCAAGGGCCAGCTGGAGGGTTATGAGCACCATCAAATTCGAATTCATGGATTTATAGGTGTCAAAAGGAATGTTTAATTCACAGATAAGGTTGTTTTAATCATAATGAGTAGTTACACTCCTAATTGTTTTAGGTCACTAGCACTGCCAGTTAACAATCAGTTACATTTAATAGTTAGTTTTAAGTGTCAATAGGTGTCACAGTAGGAATAATTCGAATTCCCCTCATGTAGGAGAAGGAATATTAGTTATGTAATGAACTCTATATATGGGAGAAAAGCCAATCTATCAAGGGTTGGAATTTTGTAAAGAACTCCCATATTGTGCTTAGGTGTAAGACTCTATTTAAAGTAATACATTATTTGGCTTTACTTCTCAGGATTCAGAAGGAATTCAATGTTCAAAATGTCTTATGGTTCTCCTCTTCTCAGTACTTACAGTGGTATGAATTTATAATTACTTAGAATTCATTAGTTATGCTCTAACTTCCTTCATACATTTGTAGACTGTGTTTTCCTTTATGCTTCTGATGTACTCTCCATAGGTTGAATTCTAGATGCCTTGACTTCTATGTAAAGCTAATATTATTGTCATACTAAAGCATTTCTTGACTCCATCAGCCCAATGGACGTTTACTGATTGTGTTCAACCATTCATATTTCTTCACTTGTTTCATAGAGTTAGCCATCTAATTCATTATCAAAATCTTTAATCTTGTGAGAGAGCCCTCTCAGGTTGAGGAGGCTAAGACTCAGCCAAAAGTCGGTTTGAAAGAGTTACACAAGGTCTTCTTGGTCAACAGCCTATCAGGGCTAGGTTTTGTGATAACATTTTGGTGTTTCTGCCGAGAGCCTGAAGTCTATTCATTCCCAAAATTAAGAAGCTAAACTTCTGAATGTAGCAGGAGCTCAGAGATCTTTTTGAGGCTACAAAATTACCTTGGCGACTCCACACATCGAATAACAAATTGGAAGGTGACTCCACTGTTAGAAGATCAGTAGCTTGATGAAGTTTCAAGATGAGTTCCACTGCAAGAATGAATGCTAGGTATGCCCCTATGAATCGGTCTCATATCCCTGGTTTTCCAAATCCTATGCCAAAGGTCGAATGGTTAAATGATCTTCCAATATTCAAAGATGAAAAGAAGGACAATGCTACTCTTCATTTGGTTAGGTTCCATATGCATGTACGTAGTCTTAAGGTTCATTTCCCTTAAGATTGTCTCATGAAGATGTTTATGACCACTTTAGAGGGAAAAGCATGGTCTTGGTATAAAAGTTTGGAAAATGGTTCAATATATTCGTTTGCTAATTTTCATGATGAATTCTATGAGATGTATAAAGAATGTCATCCCTCCTTATTGCTGGTCCAAGATTGTTGTAAACATTCTGCAAGTTTTATTAAATATTTGGAGGATTGCTATGATGATGATGAATTTATGGATGAAGAAATTTTAGAGGATATTCATAACAATGCATTTCCACACCAAGAAGAAAGTATAACATCCCATGAAATGAAACATGAAAATCAGCAGGGGTTTACTTATGAAAACCATGTTACATCCTCTAATATGAATGAGAAGATGCAGCAAAATTGCTAGTCTTTTGATCATAAAGGGTATGAAATTGATTGCAAACACCAAGAAGAAGTACTGGAAGATAGCTTTTATAACTCTCAGGCAGAGAAAAGGGTTGATTTTTTATGTCATACTTTTCAGCAGCTTACATCAATGAATGATCATAATAAGGACGAAAATTACATTGTTTGTGAGAATCATTCAAAAAAGCAGTTGGATAACATATCAAATAATCTTGTGTGGTTGAGAATCAATTGTCTGAAGATATAGAATGTTATGATGATCATATTAATGAAGAAATAGATGAAAATTTTTCTTTGTCCTTATCTTCTTATCTAAAAACTTTTAAGTGCAAGATAAAAGACAAGATGAAATTTTTAGATGAAGTTGCTAAGAACATTGAGAAAGACATTGATGGTTTAAAAGGTCAAATTCAATCATATAGTCTTCATGATCATGATCATTCTTTTCAAAAGCTTTCTATGGCAGAACACAAGGATAGGGTGTTGCTTCCTTTCTCTTTTGTGATTAAGGAAGAATACACTATTATTGAAGATGAGTTTGCACAACCAGAAAGTTATGAGAATCATCAAGCTGATCATGTATTCTGGGATCCTATAGCTAGATACATGGAAGAGTTTTACTCTCTAGTGTTTCAGTTTTTCTATGAAGATCAGAGGCAATTCCAGTGGCAATGGTCATCACAATATCATAGTTTCTTTGAACTCCGATGCAGTCAAGAAACTAAAATATCAGATAAGACAAATGATTGGCTACATTGGAAATTTCACATTGATTGAGCTAAAAGAAGTTTGAAATTGATAGAGTAGGTAGGTAGGAAAACGTAAATAAGCTCAAGGTTGATTGAGCATTTTTCAGTAGATATAGATTTCTTTCTCCTACAATGATCATCAAGCTTAAGCCCAAGGTGAAGGCCCAAGAAGCTTGAAGGGGATTCTTGTCAAAAAAATTTATGTTTATCATAAGAGGATAAAGCACTAGACCTGCGAGTTCTTAGTGTACCACAAGGGCACACTATCCCAAGTGGAGCCACTGTTATCACTGAAAAAATTTCAAAGAAAAAGGGTAAGGTAAGGAAGAATTGGTCTTGGTCATTTTCATGTTCCTTTCATGCATAAGAAGCACTTGGCAAGCTCAGGGTTAGCATACATCAGAGTTCTTTGAAGGCTCAAGCGAGGCAGTTCTCCATTTCAACTCAAGCAAGACAATTACTACTCAAGAAGAAGAATGTAGCTTTGAGGAAGTCAAAAAGAAATTGATGTCTGCCAATCTATCTTGCTTCTTTTATTGTAGGGACTGTCCAGGTGTAGTATTGATCATGACTACTCATTACTTCATATCTTGGAACCTTCCCATCTTCTCAGCTAGCTTTTACTCTTTTGAAATTTACCTTGAAGAATGGTGTTTATGTATCCAGTGTTGAACAGCTTCATGACAGGTGGAAAATCCATTTCAAGGAAATGAAAGCTCAAGAAAGCTAAATTTTGGCCTTAAATTGTGTTTTTGGAATTACACAGCAGTTTCGTAGCATGTTACGAAACTGCTGTAGGTGATGCCTAATGCTCAGCAGTTTCATAGCGCACTACGAAACTGCTGTAGTTGCATATAATGATTTGGTGGACCAATTTTGAGAGACAAAGGGAAATCTGTTTGAAGAGGAGTCTCTAAAAAGGATCATTTACAAAGTGTAAACATCCAGTAAGGGCAAAACAAGTAGAGGAATGATTCGAAGACAAGCATAAGAATGAAACTCTAAAAAGGAAGAGCTTTGTCTCCTTGTTTTTAGAAGTCAAATTCCAAGGGGATTC
The DNA here is from genome assembly GCA_000404065.3 of Pinus taeda. Taxonomy (NCBI): domain Eukaryota; kingdom Viridiplantae; phylum Streptophyta; class Pinopsida; order Pinales; family Pinaceae; genus Pinus; species Pinus taeda. The sequence goes on along the minus strand of APFE030912098.1, from coordinate 576,267 downwards.
TTGAACAATTTAAAACCTGTGTCTGAAAAGTGAAAGAGGTTTTTATTCCTAATACAATGAGCTACAAAAACCTCTTTCAGTTTCTTCAAATTCATTATGATATAGGATAAATGGATGACAAAACTTGCGCTACGAAACTGCTGTAGGTGCAGTTTTTCACAAACATATTTCTCCTATTTTACACCTGTTTTTCAAAGACATATTCTGGAGGTAGGAAAGGTATTTCAAAAAACAAAGAAAGGTTTTCTTTCAACACTGATTGGTTCACAAAATCCCCCTTCATTTTTTCAAATATACATTTTTTATGAGAAGATACGAGCTCTGTCCCAACACCTATTGTTCATCCAGAACAGAGCAAGGAACAGTCTCCTAGTTTCCAGGAACAGTAAAAGGATGAGGCATCAAGGGCCAGCTGGAGGGTTATGAGCACCATCAAATTAGAATTCATGGAGTTATAGGTGTCAAAAGGAATGTTTAATTCATAGATAAGGTTGTTTTAATCATAATGAGGAGTTACACTCCTAATTGTTTTAGGTCACTAGCACTGCCAGTTAATAGTCAGTTACATTTAATAGTTAGTTTTAAGTGTCAATAGGTGTCATAGTTGGAAGAATTCGAATTCCCCTCATGCTGGAGGAGGAATCTTAGTTATGTAATGAACTCTATATATGGGAGAAAAGCCAATCTATCAGGGGTTGGAATTTTTTGTAAAGAACTCCCATATTGTGCTTAGGCGTAAGACTCCATTTAAAGTAATACAGTATTTGGCTTTGCTTCTCAGGATTTAGAAGGAATTTAATGTTCAAATGTCTTATGGATCTCCTCTTCTCATTACTTACAGTGTTATGAATGTATGATTACCTAGAATTCATTAGTTATGCTCTAACTTCCTTCTTTCATTTGTAGACTGTGTTTTCCTTTATGCTTCTGATGTACTCTCCATATGTTGAATTCTAGATGCCCTGACTTCTATGTAAATCTAATATTATTTTCATATTAAATCATTTCTTGACTCCATAAGCCCAATGGACATTTACTAATTTTGTTCAACCATTCATATTTCTTCACTTTTTTCATAGAGTTAGCCATCTAATTCATTAGCAAAATCTTTAATCTTGTGAGAGAGCCCTCTCAAGTTGAGGAGGCTAAGCCTCAGCCAAAAGTTGGTTTGAAATAGTAACTCAAGGTACCTGATCAGTAGCCTATCAGGGGTTGATTTTGGTGATAACAGAACTGGAAAACATAAAATAGTTGCACGCAATGTTGGGCCATACAGGGTATTATAGGAAATTTATCAAGGCATACGCATAAGTAACTGCGTCGATGGAGAAGTTGTTGAAGAAGGATGTAACATTCTGCTGGGACGAAGATTGCTAGACTAGTTTAGACATCTTGAAGGAAAAATGGTCATTGTGCTTATTCTGGTGTTCCCAGATTGGAAAAACGAGTTTCATGCTCATGTGGATTCATCTTGTATTGCACTAGGTGCAGTGCTAACCTAACCAGGTTAAGGAGACATTGATCATCCTATAGCATTTGTGAGTAGGAAGTTATCAAAAGTAGAGAAGAACTACTCAACCATAGAGCACGAAGGAATGGCAATGGTGTATGTGCTATATAAATTATGAAACTAATTGTCAGGTGCACACTTCAAAATGTATACAAACCATTCTGCTCTAAAATACCTGGTCAATAAGCCTATGTTGGGGGGAAATATTCGCAGATGGTTGATGTTATTCAAAGCAGACTTCCACAACTTGCACATTCACGCAAAGAGGGATCCCTAGAAGACATGGTACAAGCTACCTTACTTGGTGGCTGAGGAAGATGTAGTAGAGATCGTGGCCAAATGGCCACCTAAATGGCTAACCCCATTAGATGCAGGTGCAGGTACAAGCAAGGCTATGGAGGATAACACTGCACATACAATATCAACAGAGAAACAGAAGGAAGCCTAGAAGGCTCCTACCCGAGAGAAATTTGCATAGTGGAAAGAGGTTTCTACTAGAGAAAAGGAAGCGATAAATAAGGCAAAAGTGGCCTGCACAATGACAACGTCGCAGACCACCATCAACTTGAAGAGTATGATACACAGAGAACACCAAAATGAGAGTAAATAGAAGAGGAAGAAGGAGGGGGCATGGAGTAAGGATTCCCCTTCGTGGTAAAAAAGCAACAAAAGCATACATCCATAGGGCCACGGAAGAAACAAAAGTTTGATCGCTCAGCTGGGGCGACCCTGTAAGTCCTCACTAAGGGGGACTTAGATGAAATCAATGATGTCGTTTGCGACACAACCTCAAAACTTTGGGGCCACTTTGAGAAACATTACTAGCAGGCATTGGGAAAGGTTCAGCAAGACTTGCATGAGATGCAAGTCCAAAAAGGTTGAGTATAGTCGAGCATGGGACAAGCAAGCACGTCAGTTCTAGATACTGAGAATACCTTGGATATCCATATAGTTTAGCTACCAGAGGGAGCCCTGCATGCTAAGACAAAAGAAGCAATGACCCAACTACTACAGATTATGAATCCAAGCCTAAACCTCATGGCACTCCCTATCCGGACCCTACATGAGCTTCACCAGGGGGTCTCTGATGAGTTGCAGATTAGGGAGAAGCACGAACTATTGGTTATCAGTGAAGCAAAAAAAAACTAACATATCTTTGTAGAAAAGGCACAGGCACTCAAGGAGGAGGAAATCACTACGCGAAGTCAACAATTAGAAGCAGCCATTACACAGGTTTGCAATGAGCTACTAGAGCTCAATATTTCAGTTAAAGTTTCTTCCACGAAGAAGATACAAAAGCTAGTCGTGGTAGTAAAAGAGTCGAAGGAAGAAATCAGCCCAGTTTGGTTTGAATTACAGTTACAAATATTTGAGTTGCAATTAGAGTTGCAGCCTATGACTCCTCCAGAGGTTTGGGAGCATTGAGAGGCTACTATCAAAGATTGCATAGCCAATTTAGAAATCGCAGTCAAGGGTTGCACCGAGCTATTCGAGCAAGCCATGGAGTTATGGACTTCACTGCAAGAGGACCCGACTCTAGAGAAAATTGGCATGGATATCAGGGAAAAACAGAGTTAGTTCAATGAGATCTAGTCGACTGTGCAAACACTAGTACCAATACAATGGTTCACGAGGCTGCAAGAAGGCAAGCTGTTGGAAAATGAGATTGATGAGCTGCATGGAAAGGAAGAAATTCTTGCTACCCGAACAAAGTCATGGAAAAAGAAGGCCAACCAATTGACTCTCTCAATCCAGAGTAAGAGCATGCAAAAAACTTAGAGGACCATAGGCCTCGCAATGGACAGCCCAACTACCGAAAAATTGGTCGAGGAAGTATAGCAGACTACTATGCAAAGAACAATAGATCTACAATTTTTGAAGTTGGAGTTCCACGAACTCCAAGCAAAGATAGAAACGTCGGCCGAGTGACTCGAGGATGAGTCACTAAATTGTGTTGGGGGCTTGTTGGGATAGGGTCCCTTGTGGTCAAGTTTTGGTACTTAATTTTTATACAAATGTAAAGTCTCTGTGATTTAAGGAAGTGGAGCGTGAAGATAATAAGATTCAAAGGGGATTTAGTCCCTTAGATTGTTAGGAGATAAGAATTTTTGAGACCCACCCATGGTCCATGGACCATGGTATTGTAAAAGAAAATAATATATATATATAGAATGGTCATAGCCAGTATAGAAGATAAGTCATAAATATAATATCATTGTTTTGGGTGAGGAAACTAAGGCACGAAAGTCTACTTCTTGTACTTAGGAAAAGGGGAAGGATCCTATAACTGAGTGTGTTGAGACCTTGATAAGTCTACAGGCTGAGTGCGCAGGCCCCTACAGCTAAGTGCGCAGGGAAAAAGAGTCTTTACTTGAAAGAATACATCTAATAAAGATAGTTTTGATCTGTTGATTGTGCATCTATGAATCTATTTTTACTTCTATAGTCTTCTATATTTTCGCTCTATATTGCAAATTATATGAATGAATGCTCATCTTAGGCGTGAAAGTGATATATAAGTAGTATTTGTTGATATTATGAATACTTAATGACCTTCGAAGATATAGATGATGTCTAGGTGAATTAATGTAATTTACTGTTTCGGAAGGGTTAGGGTTCATGAAGATAGAGTTGAGCCCCAGAAGTCACAGGAACCCATCACACAGAGCTCTAGATGTAGAAACCTAGTTGTCATCCCCCAATACTATTTTGAATGAGAATGCAGCCTGTGCTACGCGGGTTGTTGCCAAAAGGGACAACAGTTTAAGGTCTTGTTGGTTGGCGCAACTAACTTTGAACCTGGGTCAGGGCCCATGAAGCCAACATAAACAAGAATATTCCAACATGTCAATTGAGTAATGACAAATTTGAAATGCAAAATTGAATGCAAAATTGAGGATGTTAGTGGAATGGCTAGTCAATCTAAGGAATGTGGAGACATGCATAGAAATTGCATACCAAAAGCATGAAGTGGAAGAGATGCATGAGGTATTTAATGAAATCAATTATTTTGGAATTGATTTTGGACAAACAAAGAAAGGAATTCATTTGAAATCAATGAATGAGATAATGGAGAAGTCATGTCTTGTTGGAAGATAAGAGAAATTTTGAAAGAAAAAGATGTGTAAAGCCAAAGATTGTCTTGGGATATAATAAAAAGGAGGAAAGAATCAAATTTAACCAACATAGATGCATAATATGAACATAACGTTCAAGGAAACATTGATGTACAAAAAGGAGCAACAAACTAAATTATTGTAGTAGACAATGTAGAAGGCAAGCAAGCTATAATAACAATCATCTCTCTATTAATAATGGACTTTGAGAACATCATAGTCAAAGTATTTGTTGTATTGAGCTTATTTTATATGTAGATGCAAATGAAGATGAAATTCAACTTGTCGAAAACCAGCCATGGAGAAGGAAATCAAGTTCCTTAAACAACTTTGATAAGATTCTTGGTGATGAAGAATGAAATAGAGAGGTTATGATAATAGTGAAATAGCAATTAAAGCCAAAACATTTTTAAATTGTGAAGTACATTTACAAATAAATAGTGTTAGCAACATGTATTAGAAAAGGGATACATTGGACTTTGAAATTGATGAGTTATGTATGTTGATGGAGAAATTTCTTAAGAGGAGGAATAATAAAGTGATGAAGCCACTCGGTAACAGAAACTAATTGACTACAAGAGAGTGCATCAACGAGGCCAATGGAGCATTGAAAAGAAGGGTATGGAAGTCTAGAAGATTGAGGAAGGAAGCAACACATCAGCAAGATAAAAGGACATAATTAACAAGAGATTCCATCACCAAAGCAAAGGTTGTTAAATATTTTTCATGACAACAAAGCAAGTGGACAACAACAACAACACATAGTTTGGGATCCATGAGGAGAATAAATTGTAGTAGATGCACATGCAATTGAAAAATACAACTAGCAAAAGGATGCTCATGAACAATAGTCCATGAATTATTTTTACCTTGGGATTCTTATGCAGGAGAATTTATACAAGTCAAAAATACATAGGAAGTATTGTCACCTTTACTCAAGGGAGTGGGTTCCCTTAATTTAATTTAAGTCAATTTAGTATAATTAAAGATATTGACATATTGATTTCTAGTCTAAATAGAGATTTATTTAGGAAATGGGGAATTAATTCCTCATTGAGATGTAATCATCTTATTTAAGTGAGCTTTTGAGGAAGTTAGAAATCTTAGGCTAGATTAGATACTTTCCTTATATGGAAGATTTGATTCACCTTTACTGGCTCTCAACATAACCATTCTATTGTATGTATAAAAATATGTAATGATTAGTATATAGTAGATATAGAGAAGAAGAGGCCAAAGAATTGAGAAAGGAAAAGAGAGACCTAAGAGAGGTCTAAGAGAGAAAACAAGGCTAATTATTGTACATCAAGCCATATTATACAAATTATGTGTAAATATTGATTGTGTGAAATTATCCTCCACTATGGTCTATGCTTGAGTTATGTGTGCCTAATTTAATGTACAAGTATTTGAAGATTGTTGTCAAACACATCCAGATATGATATGATATTATGCATGAATGTTAATTTTATAGTTGAATATAATAAGGTTGGCATGTTTGTTTTGATATTGGAGTCGTCGTTTGATTTTACAAAGAGCATGGAATCATCCTGAAATCTATCTAGTTTAATTGAGTTTGGATGTGAGGTCAAATGGACTATAAGCACAAATACAGTTCCATTCAGGATTAGTACAAGACAATGTTATAAAGTTTTCTATCAATTGAAGTGAATATTTTTGCTAGAGATCAAGGTTCTGACCTACATGGTTCTGACCCCGATCTATTTGTTTCACAATAAATTCCTTTGTACTGATTAGTCTAGCATCTAGGACAAACAAGAGCATAGCCTTAGAAAGAAACCAAATTTGGTGTAAGCCCATATTTGTTAATTAAAGATGACATAAATAAATATGTCCTGAAAGTCTATCATTCTGGCTTGAAAGGAATCTAGCTTCAAAAGTTAAGGTTCACCAAGGAGTGGACCCATGGATTCTTAGATTATACGATAGTGAAAGATCATCTAGGGTGGACCCCACAATAACTTACAAAGGCATCCATCAGATTAAGGTACCAAGGGACATTGGTGAATCACTATAGTCATACAACTTGACAAATAGTTGATATATCTAGCAGATGAAAGAGTAATTACAAACTTCAATGAAGCATAAGACCCACATCTGGCCATACCATATTTCTCGAAGATCAGCTTGATATCTGGTTTGACATAAATTTAATACATTCGATAGATCAAATATATCACATTGTTAAAAGGTTGTGCAGACCCCACACTAAGGTGTAGCATTGCATCTAGGCTTGACAACATCTGATCTAAAGTTATTACTTGATCCAAACTGAAACAGGAACACAACCAATTATAGATATAACCATAAATACAGAGATGTAGCAGGAATAACACTTCATTTCATTAATATAAAATATCGAAATATGCTTATAGACATAAAGGAAATAAACTAGCTCGAGCAATGGTAGCTTATCTCTAAGAAGAGATGTGGCAGCTCCATGCCTCTTAATTGTGTTACAATGAGGCTCAAGGGCCTATTTTTTATTGAATAACAAGGGAAAACCTTAAAGAACCAAAACCCTAAACCCAGGAGATGGAACGCCAAGAGTTTGTGGGCCCTATTATGGTTAGTTGGGCAGCTAACTTCCCGTGGGTCGTAACTTGGACATATTATCTCTGTTTTGCACGTATGATGCCTTGTTGGAGAGATCTCTCTGAGTACTACATGATTTATAATAGGCATTAGCCTACTATTATGGACCCACTATGAACCTCATAAAAAACGTCGTTTAGGGGGTCAAAACTGCTCCAGAAGTTCAAGACTCAAAAAACTACTAAAAATGGTAAATGACGCAATAAAAAAGGAAACATACGAACCCGATTATGGTCTAGGTCGAATACACAAGTGGACACCAATATCCACCTGGATCAGTCCTCCCTCCTTTGGAAACAATGGTCCCCATTACATGCAGAGCCTCCATGAGGTGGGAAAATTTATGTTCAACCTGGTCCCTGGTGCGCCACTTGCCCTGGTGAAGGGGTTGGCCTGCTTTGACAACTTGATATAGTTGGATCCTCTATTGGTGAGTTCTCTTGATCGATGTGTCCATGATCTGATCAGTTTTGGCATGTTCCATGCAGTCTGGGTTTAGCTTTGTTGGTGTGAGTTGTTCTGAAATATCATATGTGTCTAGCAATGGTGGAAAGTATGGCTGAAGGCAGTCTACAATGAAAATTGGGTGCAGACCAAGGAACGGTGGAATGTTGAGCTCAAAGGAATTGTCCCCTACATCCTTGGTGATGGTGTATAGACGATATCGAAGCAGACAAAGCTTGTGGTGGGGTCTAGTGAGGTGCTCCTTCTAAAAATGTAGCCAAACTTTGTCGCCCACCTAGAACTTGTGTGACACCCAATGTTGATCATGGCACTAATTGTAATTAGCATTGGCTTTGTCCAATATATCATGGACCTATTGATGGATGTGTTGAATGCACTCAATGAATTTGTTAGCCCTATCAGATTCAGAATGGACGTGAGTTGAATATGCCCGAGTAGTTGCAAATGGTATGGCCACATTAATGGGGCATAACCGTTGAAATCCCAACCCTACCTAAAAGGGATTGCGGCCCGTTAAGCTATGGATTGCTTTGTTATAGCTTTGTTGGACATAGGGGAGGCTTTCATCCCATGTGCGTGAATGCTTCAAGTTGTACATGCGCAAAATGTGTACAATCATCTTGTTGACGACCTCTATTTGGCCATCAATTTGGGGGTGGAAAGTCACAGACTTAGTAAGTTTGGTATCTAGCATCGACCAGATACTTGACCAAAATGAACTTAGGAATCTGCTGTCCTGATCTAAGATAATGGACAATGGGATCCCAAAGTGTACCCACACTCACTCAAAGAAGGCTTAGCAGTAGCCTCTGTTGTAATAATATTCTTGCAGGTTGCCATAATGGTCACCTTAGATAATCTGTCCACAACCATGAAAACACAGTTGTTGGCGTGCTTACTAGAAGGAAGGCCTAACATGTAATCCATGGAGATAGATTCCCATGTTGGACTATGAGTAGGCAGAGGAGTATATAGGCCTTGCTTCATGATGGTTTGTTTGAAAATGGCTCAGGAAGTGGAGGATCTAATGCACTTCCCAAGATCTTGATGAATGTTTGGACAATAAAAATAATTTGGTGGTACTACCACTATTTTCTCTACTCTGAAATGTCCAACGACTCGACTATAGTGTGCCTCCCAAACCATCTTGACACACTCCCTTGAAAGAACACAGATTTGTCCTAGGTGGCATAGCAGTGAATCTTAGAGGTGAAAATTTGGAACTTTCTTCCCTTCCAAGAGTGTTTGGTATGTGTTGTCGAATTTTGGATCGCTCTTGTAAATATGTGGCCACCCTGATGTCTCATGCCCATAGGAGTTGAGCACAGTTATTAGTGACATGACTGGTGGTCGAATGAGGCAGTCTTCAATATTATGGGTGTTTCCCTTCTTATACTTAATGTTCAAATGGAACTATTATAGGTATGTGGACCATTTTTTACGATGATCATTCTACAACTTCCCCTGTATCTATATGAACTGTATGGGTCGGTGATCTTTGTGGATGATTGTTTCCTTCCCAGTAATGTAATGCTTCAATTGATGGTAGGTCTGCATAATTGAATACATTTCTTTGTCATAGGTGGGATACTTTTGGATTGTGTTAGGAAGTGTCTCACTATGGTAATCCACTGGATATCCCTACTGAGTAAGAACTGCACCAATATCATATTGAGAGGCATCTGTGTCAATATTAAATGGTTGTTGTAGGTCTGGTAATGTGAGCACTGGTGTAGAGTGGAGGCAATGCTTCAACTTAGTAAATGCCTTCTGTTGGGTTTTGGACCAAAAGAAATTTTCTTTTGCTCCACCCTTGGTGACTTGGCTTAAAGGCCAAGTGATATGAGAGAACCCCAACACAAACCTGCTATAGAAATTGGAAAGACCCAAAAAGTTGTGAAGCTCTATTAGAGTGGTTGGGGTTGGCCAATCCCGAATCGCTTGTATCTTGGTTGGGTCCACATGCACACCCTAATCACAAATGATGTACCCCAAATATTGAACCTAGGTCATCCAAAAGTGCATTTCTCCAAATTGGCACATAACTTGTATTGTCGCAGGGTTTGGAGGACCTAACAAATATGGTGTGGGTGCTCTTCCCAAATCTAGATGAAGATCAAGATGTCATCTAAATACACCACCATGAATGATTAGTGAAGGGTCACAAGATGTCTTCCATCAATCTCATGAAGGTTATGGGGGAATTCATCAACCTGAAAGTGATGACCAACCATTTGAAAAGGCTCTCCATGGATTTGAAGGCATTCTTCCACACATAAGAGGGTTCGATAAGCACCTAGTGATAACCAGACTTTATGTCAATCTTGCTAAAATATTTGGCCCCCTTGAGCTGGTCCAAAATGTCATCAACCTATGGGATTAGGTACCTATTCTAGACACTTATCTTGTTCAACACTCGATAGTCAATACATAGTCTCTAGGTCCTATTCTTCTTCTATACCAATAAAATTAGGCTCTCACAAAGTGATGAGCTTGGCCTAATATGCCCTTTTTGTAATAGCTCCTCAATCTGCCTCTTGATCTCATCATTCTCCATAATATAGCATCTATAGATTGATCCATTAGGTAGCGGTGCACCTAGGGCCAGATCGATGGAGTGCTTGACCTGAAAGTGAAGAGGTACCCCTGTAGATGAGGAAAAAAATGTCCCTATACTCCTCCATGACCTTGTCCATCTATTTTTTTTGTGTAAAGGAGCCCTATCTAGAAGCCATGGCCACAATATTCTTCTTTCCCTGAGGACGAATAACAAGGAAAACAAATTCCCTGGTCTATGAAATGATCTTACTTCATTGCTTTGCAAATATCAAATATATGGTGGTAAGTGGGGCTACCTCCGGATTCTTGTACAACTTATGCCTAAAGTAATAATCATAGAGCGAGGTCTAGACTCATATAAAACATTTCTCTTACTCAATTATGGTTTTCCTAATAATACATCACAACCTTAAATAGGAGAAACATCACACAATACCTCATCCATGAAGGGCTTAATGTTGTAGACAAGGCGACACTATTGGCTAACGCGAAGATCTCATCCTTGGTGAAGCCACCCGATGGTGTATGGTTGCAGATGTGCAGTAATCAGTAGGCCCAACCACTTCATGACCTCTGGTTAAAATGAGGCTCTTTTGTGTCTTGTTGTCGATAATGAACTGTAGCAAAGAACCGTTCACCCACATTTATAAGTGGAAGAAGCGTTCCCCCTCCTTTGGATCTTCAAGCTCATTCTTCTAGATTTTTTATCCAGGTGGATATTGGTGGCCACCTACCTATTCCACTTGGACCCCCAATATTATGTCTTTCAATTCTCTGTTTTCCCTAAAAACACCATTTAGAGCCTCAAAACAGCTCCGGAAGTTCAGGACCCAAAAACTGCCAAAATTAGTAAAATTTGCTACAATTAAGGAAACTGAAAAAATGAAAGAGACAGTGTTGGGGGTCCAAGTGGAATAGGAAGGTGGCCACCAATATCCACCTGAATCAATCTTGGTGGTGGCCATGGTAGCATTGGGTTCCGTGTCAATGATCTGCTTCCTTTTGTCATTGCTTCCTTCAGCTCGATCACCAATGACTACTTGGCCTGACACTCACTTATGTTGTGAGTGGAGCTCTTATGGAACTCACACCATTTTCCTATGTCCTTCTTTGTCTTCATGGTGTTTTTCCTTGCTGCGGTAACGATGAGTTTTCCTAGGTCACCCTACCTTGGCTTTATCCTTTTCTCTACGGTTTGGGGGCGCCTTTCCCTTGCTTCATATTCGCAAATTCAAAGTCTCGCTTCTTTTGTTTAAAATTCTTCTCAATCTTGACATCATATTGATACGCCATGTCAAGCAAGGAGATGTCGAGGAAATCCATCTCATCCTGGGTGTACCTATGTAGATAGTTGTGGTACTTGATTACCAAATGACGCTTAGAATCCTTGATACCCAACTTCATGCAAAGGGTATGGAAAGCATTGGTACACTTTGGCCTGTCTTGGTCCCTTCCCTACCACAGTGTGGTCCACTTTATGTATTTATCCTCACAGCTCCTGACAAGGTAGTATTTCTCCTTGATGGTGTCCCAAAACGAATTCCAAGTGGGTGCGGCTGAAAATAATGATGGTGTACTTTCATCCTTCTTCTCACAGTAGGTTTCCCACTAGTCCTTGACATGGGGGGCAGCTTTGAGAAGTGAAAAAGTAATCTTTTCCCGACTGGAAAAATCATGAATAGAAAAATATCCTTCTAGCATATTTAACCATTTATCTACGACATCCACATCTATCTTACCTTCAAATATGGGCATGTAAAATTTAACTTCTACCTTAAAGGGTGTGGCTCTTCCAGAGTGGCTGCTGAAAGGAGATGCGTCACCTTTGGGAAGCCACAGAATGAATTGGAAAAAGTTTTTCTTCATCATGTTCCTCTGTCACTTGAGGGATTCTTCGAGCATGATTTTGAAAGGATCTCCTGCCCCCTCATCCTTCTTCTCTTCCACCATGGGATGTCGTCGGGGTTTACGAGGCTGGTCTTGCAAAGGTTCTACTAGTTCAATCCCTAACTCGACCTTATATCTTGACCCCAGTGGGGACATGAAAATAAAAACAAAGAAAGAGTAGACTGCTCCTGATACCACTGATCTGAACTTAAACAAGAACAAAACAAATTACATATATAACTGTAAATACATATATGCAATAGGATTAACACTTCATTTCACTAAAATATGCTTACAAACAAAATGGAAATAAACTAAATCGGGCGATGGTAGCTTATTTCTGAGAATATATGTGGTGGCTCCATGCCTCTAAACTATGTTACAATGAGGCTCAAGGGCCTATTTATTATTGAACAACAAGGGAAAACCCTAAACAACCAAAACCCTAACCCCATGAGATGGAATGCCAAGAGTTTGTGGGCCCCATTGGGGTTAGTTGGGCAGCCAACTTCCTGGGGTCTTAACTTGGTCATATTATCTCCATTTGGTGCATATGATACCTTGTTGGAAATATCTCTTCAAGTATGCTACTATATACCTCAAAAAATGTCGTTTAAGGGGTCAAAAATACTCTTGAAGTTTAGGACCCAAAAAACGGCTAAAAATAGTAAATGCGGCAATAAACAAGGAAACAGATGAACCCAACTAGAGGTCTAGGTGGAATAGGAGAGTGGCCACCAATATCCACCTGGATAATTACTCCAAACAATTGTGATGGGTAGATCATTGGATTTTTGAACCACATTTGGGTCATGGAGCATCTAATAGTGAAGTCAAGTGTGAAGTCGAGTGAAGGGTGGATCTCAGATACGAGGGAGAGTTTGTTAAGTTAATTTAGGTTAATCCAATGGCTCCATCCTCCAGTCATGTGATATCAAAGAGAATAAGAACCTAGGAGCTAAGGGTTGTAAATGATAATTTTTGCATATGAATCATGTACATGATCTGAGTAAGGTTTGGTTATGGATTTAATATAGTTCCAACTTGTTGATGCCTCGAAAATTGCTACAACAACATCGGGGAAAACCACCCGGTCCAGACCTTAAAGGCAGCTCCTTTTCCGTTTGGTGTGGTTGCTCGGACTGGAAATAATGGGACTAGTTTCCCAATGATGAATAAAAGGGGATGGATAAATGGGTGGTTCTCTAATATAATGATAATGGATGAATGATTTAATCTAAAAAGTAATAATATGAATAACTATCTTATCCTGGGAAATTTCTGTATTAGTGTAATGTCTAATTATCTTTATCCAAAAACAAGCATTTAGATGACTCTATTGGTAAACAAAGACAGTTATTCATATGATAATTACTTTGTTCAAGTAGTTGAACAAAGTAATCATTAAAACATTATTACACTACTCTTTATATATCACTGACATAGATATGATTGAAAGAATAACACTCCTTAAACATTCAATAGTGAAAAATATAAGGATTGATGTTAAAAACACATACATATATCCAATGATAGCAAGATTAAACAAATGACGACTCACATGAAAGAATGAAACAAGAGCATAGATAATAGTACCATATGTTATTTGGATCACTCTCGATATCAATCGCATTCAAATTCCTTCTTCCAACTTAGAAACACTTTCACATCAAGGAAATAGTGCACATCCCATCAAAGCTCTCTTCATTGAAATTCGAAATATTGGTCCAGTCTTTATAAAAAAAATATACCAGAAGCACAATAGTGCGACTTCCAGATTTGAGCTTATACAAAAACTGAGGACCCTTTCTAAATGCATGAAAGGGTCTATAAATACTAATTAGGCTAACTGATTACAAAAATAAAATGCTATTAATTGGTACAACTAAATCATGAGTATCTTCTCAACAATAGGTTTGTTTACAGTCAGTAGCATGATTCATTGTTTCGGATGATCTCCTTTTGATTTGAGCTGGCAGATTGCAAGCATCGGTTCCAATTCTGGAGGGTGAGTGAAAAAAGAATGTAGTTGAGCTAAGTATGTGGCATCATGGATTTCAGGAATGATACAACCGATCGCATTGGTTAAACATTTGAGGGCGACTCTTTGACTGAATGGTTTTACTAAGAAAAACTGTTGTAGATCTGATCCAAAATATAGCTCTGATACCACTTGTTGTAGATCTAATCCAAGAATATTATAGATCTGATAAGAAAATATAAGATAATGCAAATAAACCCAAGGAATAGATAGAAATGAATCTTTATTATCAAACCCTTATGGTAGGGCAACACCATACATTCACTCCTTAAGGAAGGAGAACACTCCACAACCCATTCATACAAGAATACTTCTCTTCA
>APFE030912098.1:533507-561743 GCA_000404065.3 Pinus taeda | reverse complement strand
TTATTTATTACTATGGCCCATCCCATTATTACATTATTACCTTAGGTACCTCCCTCGGTACCCCATATTACCCCCCTAGGTATATAACAAAAACCAAGAGGTGTCCCAAGCTAAAATTTCAATGCCGGCAATTAATCTTCCATTCTTCTCCAATTCTTGATTGCATGCTTGTTCCAATGTTTTGGCTGAAGGAAATTTACCTAGAGTGCACTTCAAAATCATGTTAGACAAATAAAGAGTGTTATTGATTAACTCAATTAAATTACTTGTAGATAATCTGCATCTTGAGATTTCTCTCTCTGCTTTCATTAGCTGTGACTGCCATTCTAAGAAAAGGATCTCTTTGTGTGACTCTAGAATTTTAGGTAGATTTGCGGCCTGTCCTTCATTGGTGTCTTTCCAAGCAAGAAAGTTAGTTAGAGTTTCATCGCTCTATTCCAAATCCTGCATAACATCGACTGATTTGTCAACTATTGATGCAGTTATATCACAAAGGGTCTCAACCAGAGAAATGTTATGACATAGCAGTCTTAACTGTGTAACCAATGCTTTGTTGATCTATAGAGCTTCGGACTTGAAATCTGTTGATTGCAGAAGACTCTTGAACTTTTCTACTTGGCATGACAGCTGAGCGATTTTCTCGTCTTTCGTTTTCATCATTTGTTCATTCAATGTCTTTATCTTGGCCAATGCTTCGAATAATTCCTTTTGTTTTTGTATGTTGCTTAAGTCTATCCTCTGTTTCTCCTCAAGCAATTGCTTATTTAATTGATTGTTTATCTGTTGCTGTGTTGATAGTTTCTGTTCTAATTGTTCAATTTTTTGTTGTCTTTCAGACACCTGTAACTACAATGAAACAATTTTTTGGTCTTTTTCCTTAAGTAGATTGCTTACTTCCAAGGCTTTATCCATAGTGGTTGCCGAATAAGCTCCAGCATACTGAGAAAGTTTTGTAAGGTCATCGGAAGGGTTAAACTCTTCTTTCCACACTACATTAGCTGTCTCTGTTTGTTCTGGAAACAGGGAAGATTGATCAAGTCTCCTCCTTTTCCTTTGTCTTTTCACTACAACCCTGTTTTTGGGACTGTGAAAGACATCTAATGGAGGTATGTCTTATATCTGCAAAATAATTTGATCGGATGGATCTTTTGGAATTATTTCTACATCCGTGCTGGTGGGTAGGCCACTGCTTCCTTCAATTGGAACTGTTGTTGACGTTGTATCTTGTCCAACTGTTACTTTGGGTGTGCTGGCACCTTGTGGACGTTCCAGATTGCTTATAATAGAGTCAAATTGTTGCCATTCTTGGAGGAGCTTGGGATCAATCTGAGTATCCATATTGATATTTTCGCTGCCCTTGTCCTATTCTTTTTCTTGCTCTTTCTCCTGCTCTGGTTCTTTTCCTCTTTCAAGAATCTTCTCTACAGTAGGAGGTTTATCAATAATTCATTGTTCAGGCTCACTTGACTGGGTTGTCGGGTTAGTAGCTAATAAGTCCAAAGGTAGAGTTTGCAACCTCTATTCTCTGAGCCTACTAAATTCTACTAGCCTTTCATCGTTATATCTTATTTTGGCCAGCGATTATACCTGGAATAATGATTTTGCTGAAGAAAACAGGGCATCAAATTCATCTTTTCCATGATCAAACCTTGTAGGTTTGGCTTGTTCAAGCACAGTATAGGCAACTTTCCTTGGATCGAATTGCCTATCAGGAATGGTTGCAAAATTAAGCATGTTTATTTTTTCTGCCTCCTTCTCTGCATGCTTGTAGTCGTATAGAGTATAAACACCACATCTCAAACGAAAAGTAGGCCAAGCCTGGTTTTAGAATTCCTAAGAGTATTGGATGTTCCTGCTGTTGTTATTTGGTAAGCCAATTCTCCAGCTAACAGCTTGTCAAGTACATACAGAGGAAGGACATGAGGTCTTGCAAGGCTACCAAAAACCCTTATGTATGTAAAATTGTCTTCCTCGAACCAATTTCCTATAGCAGTTAGGTCAACCTCTACTTCCGTGGAAATCTTTGGGGCAAGCTTATCAAAAATGGTATAATAGATAGGTAACATGAAACCATTACAGATTTGGTACAAGTGGTCCTTATAGTGCGCCTTCCATAACTTTTGATGATAAATGTGGATTGGCATGGGGTCTTGTGAAGTCCATCTCCACCCAAGTACATGAAATTCAGAATTGAAACAAAGAGTATCTAAAATATAAGCACTATAATAAAACGGAGGAATAGTCTTGTCGGTTACGCGAGTTTTGCTCTAAATTCAAGAATTGCAGTGGCTAGTTTATCTGACAATATGTTTGCCCAATCCATTACTTCACTGTTAACCACCGCTTCCATTAAAGGAACCATTTCAATAGTGAACTTTGCAGAATCATGCAATCCCCAAATTCTACACATCATTACTCCAGCATAATAGTAAGGAGAACATAATGAATCTACAAAGTACTTACCTTAGGATTCATGTTTGTGCCTTGCGGGGTTCTATCTCCACTACTGAATTGGGGCCGATTCAGTACCATTCTCGTTTGCGAACTTTTCAAGAAAGGCTTTATTGTATTTCTTTTGAGGTTCGGGCAAGTGATACATTTTCCTTAAGTAATCTGGCTGAAATGAGCCAAAAATCCTTCCGTCAACTGTGCAAAACGTTCTATTTAAAACCGGGATCTCCTCTACTACCCATCTCACTACATCAGTGTATGGAATAATTTTCTCACGTGCTGCTATTCTGTGCAAATATGAATCAGCTAAATCTTTAAGGGAAGCCTCTGATTTTCTAGTTGAATCTACGGTAGCTTGTACTGGTACTGTCTCAGGCTCCTCTGCTTCAATTAAATTATAGATGCTTTGCCAACTTGTGTTTCCAAGGCCAAGACACGTAGTGTCTGAAATTAAACCCTTTCTACTTGGCCCTGGATCACTGGTGGCTTGCACTGTTACTGCGGGAGCCGCTACTGTCGCGGATCTCTTGGATTTCTTTCCCATTTGGTTCAAATTTGTTATTTCAACAGAGTTCTGTGCAAGGAATGAAATCAACGTGATACAGAGAATAGGTAGTATGAGCCAATATGAAAGGATTATATCAATTAGCGAATAATCAAAGATTATAGTGAAAATGCCGCAAACACAATCTAAGGGAAAATATCGGCATAATTGCTTCATTAATTGGCCGATTAACCTATCAATCATTGTAAAGGAGTTCTAAATACCCATCATATCGTTTATATGCTGAATGATTCATTCAAGCGTGGCTTGGGTTTTTGGCAGATAATCAAAAATAAATCGTTGTCGGTGATTGATGAAGTGAACGGGAAGGCTTTAATAATAATCCAAAATAATGCATGCAAGCCTTTTAAATCTATTTTGAAACTTGCGCCTTGATTTATTGGATCACAATCGAGATGAGCTCGGGTCATATTACTTATGTTATTGCAAAATCGTCGATCCTCGATGGCGATACACCTTATCGCATCGGGAGATTTAAAGGTGTCTTAAACATGCATTGTGTTACATCCTCTGATTGCTGATAGCGATATCGCATCGGAGAAATAGGGGAGGGCCTTTCATTATACTTGCTATTTGCCTTTCCCGATAACCGATAGTTGTTTGCTTTTCGGATCGGAGTAAGTCAATGGGTTTTTGCATTATTTTTTCTTTATTGTTGTGATATGCGATCTTACGATTGCTTTATCGCAATAACAAAGAACTTTATATTTATTCATAAGGCCGATTTCATTATAGTTCAAAAGGTTTATAATATAACATTTCCATTGGACCTTTTGATGAAGAATTTTCTAATGATGAGTTGATACCAATTTATTCACACATCTTAGTTTAAAAGGGACCCATTTCATGTTGTAGTTAGAAAAAAAAATTGAAATGGGGGTTTGTTGTACAACACAACACAACCATAGTTAATAAGTTCAATCCACAGTCTTGATTAATACATGATGTGGGATTCTAAAGATAAATTAACGGTTAGCTTGAAAATTATTTAAAATGGGCCACCATGTATCAATATTAGTTGGTGTAGTTGCATCACTAGTGCAAAGATCCTAGCAGCCAATGCAAACTTAACGGTCACACAGAGGAGAAGTGTTGGAAATTTCATCCAAAGATAACCCAAAATAACTATAAGAATGATGAGAAGAAAAGGAATCTCGTCACCATATATTTGAGCAATCAGGTGGAAATCAACTTTGATATGTAAAAGAAGATTGTATACACCTCAATGCATAAGTAGTTGAATATAAATATATTTTATCATTAGGAAGGGAAGGAGATGACCAAACTCTTCCATACCAAGATACGGGACAAGAAGACCAAGATCGGTGCTTTTTTCAAATCATGTTCATAGGAAAATAACTTTGTAGGAGAGGTGGTGTTGATGGTGCTAGAAATATGTCAACCAAGGCGATCTCCCCGATATGAAGTCTTAATTAGACCTCACACCATTTGGTGTAGGAGTCCCATCCAATATAAAGGCTCGGTCGCAAAATCCTTAAAGATCTGCCTTGGCTTTAGCTGACAACACAGGAGAGTGATGCAATGGTATCTTCAAACAACAAGGTGAGTGTGCTTGGTGAGTGTACAATGCAACTGTGTCTAGGTTCTCTTACTGCAAAATGGAGGAGAAAAGTGAGCCTCTAAGTGAGAGTTAATAGTACCACCAAGGAAGAGACACACATGAACTAGAAAGCCATGTCCAACGTCCAGCCGAATAGTCCACATCATATGTGACAGTCATTACAACTAATGAACAAGGGATTATTCATCTATCATCCAGTGCAATAGTCCATAGCAGAAGCAACGGTCGTTATAACCAATGAGTAAGGAAAGGCCTATCTAGTATCCTATGGAATAGTCCATAAGGATGAGATAGTAGTGAAAACCATTACAATGCATTCCCAACAAGATAAGCACTAAAACAACCAAGATAGTTCAACTATCTTAGTACATGTGAAAGCAAACATGAAATATAAATGCTCACAGAATAGTCTTACAAGAATCCATAAGTCATGAATGGAAATGTGTTGGCATGAAAAAGATAATGTAATTAAGAAAAAGTTCCAAGACACATATTTACATTATACATCACTAGCCCAGTAGTGGGACATTGGAGCCACTCCTTGCTCCTCAAAGAATTGATTGAACTCTCTATGCTTTGTTGGAGGAGCCAAGGTGAAAATTCCTTTGCTCATACAATGAGGGGGTATATATAACCAAGGGTTATGCTTGACCCTTCTGACTCTTTGACTACCCTCATGATTGTTCAACTTCCTATGAGTTTTCAAGTTACATGGCTCTTCATAATCAAGTGTGTCCATTGGACTTCCACTTTACATTACATTTGATTTACAATATACATGGCTCATAATAATTATTTGGCCTTTGAAAACTCAAGACATGACTTGACTTGACACTGCTGACATGGACAGGCTTGTTGAGGTGGAAGTGTCAAGCCATTGTTGTTGTTGAGTGATAGATGTGTTCTTAGATGTGATTTCGCTTCTCCTCCACATAGATTAATGATGTTGGGTCTTCAATGATATTTGGCCTTGAGAGGTGGTTGCATACATGTGCTCCTTTTTCTTTCTCTTGATAGGTTTCTTTGTCCACCTAGTTGTAAGTGAGCCTTCAAGCATGCTTCCTCTTTCTTCTCCTTCTTCGTCATATTTTCATGATCTAACAGCGTAATTGTTCTTGAAATTCACTTATGATGGGATGACATCAATCCAAAAAATCCATACTCTAAGATGGTTCATTATAATCCATGGACTGAGCTTGGGACAAGTCATAGGTTGGAAGAGATGACTTAGTGACTGTTCATTTCATAGTTCCAGTTGGTAGGGAGAGAGCTTGATCACTGAGACTAATCAGTGTAGCTAAAAATGGACTACGGAACTTTTGAGCATAGTCCTCACTAAGGAGAAAAATTGTGCAGTGGCCACTAGGAGACAGGATTGCGCAGTTCAATTCAGTGGTGGCTAGAGCAAGGTGAGGCCAAGGGAGGTGAGTTTTGTGTAATTTTTAGAGGCAAGGAGGATTGGGAAGCGGAGAGGCCTGGAAGCCAAAAATGTGCAGTTCTTGAGGACTGTAAGCTCCAGCTGAGGTAGAATAACGGGGGACACCTCTGTGTAGTTCTTGAGGCCAAGGAAGGTTGGGATGTTTTTGCACTGTGGGATGCCAATAAGCAAGGGAAAATCTTGAGGACTAAAAGTGTGAAATGTGTAGTTCAAGATGGACTGGAAGGAACAGCTACGCAATTTTGGGAGTCAAAGAAGGTTGTTGAACTCTAGAATTGGCAATGCAACTTCCCTGGAGGACAGTGACTAGGCACTGCATAGTTCCAGTTAGCAAGGTCACATCATTGAGGGTTGAGACTATGAAGTGCATAGCTCATTTGGGGCCCGGTGAGGCTGAGTTTCCCAGTTGAAAAGATTTCCGAAAATGGCTAAGTGTGAAGGAAAATATGAACTCGTGATGAACTCAAACTATGATCACACACTTAACACACTTCGATGACATGAAAACCATATACCATCATAACAACATGAAAATCATTACCCTCTGAGTGATTGACTCATGATAAGAAATGACAAGTGCGACACTTGGGATAGACTTTAGGACGACCGTGATGACACTTGTGCGACAGTGCTCAAGACATTATGTATGAGTGCGACAAGTGTTTACATGTCTAGGACAAATCATATACACAAATACCAACCTTTGAGATCATCATAAAAGGTTTGTAAACATGACACGAAAATCAAACATGCCAAAAGACGACAATTGATCCAATGGCAAAAGGGAGAAAGACACTTAGAGGAAAGACAGGGAATGAATTTTAGTGCTTCCAACCATGAATGGAATTGAATGCATAATGATATGAAAATGATAAGTGGTCCTTCTTGCTACACTAAGAGGTGTATTTAAAAAAGATGTTATTTGTTTTCCATACCTACCCTCCAAAGGGTTATGGATCAGATGGAATCTTCCTGTGGTCCTGATCTTCTATCATACCTTGGGTTCCTTGGTATTATTATATGATAACCATCTTTCTCCTTAGCTCCTTGAGTGTCATCTAGCATGTCCTCCTTATACATCACCTTCTTCATCATCTTGCCATAGCCTGGTAGAATTACTATATCTATAATGCTCTCATGACAAGACGACATCAGTCTGATAAACCGCTAGTATAAGATGTTGCACTTGAATTCACAAACTGAGTCAGCGACTGAGTGATAGGCCAGAGGGAAGGCCTAGTGAATGCACAATTTCGTAGTTCAAAAATCCAAGGGTCAAGCTTTATCACTGAGGCTGCATAGCGTGCATCTTAGGCCAGACTAAGGGAAATTTCTACACAGTCCTCACTGAGGGAAAGAATTTTGCAGTGGCCACTGAGAGACAAAATTATGTAGTTCAAGCAAGAAGTGGTTGTTGTGGGATGAGGCCTTAAGAGGAAAAATATATGTATTCTAAGGAGGCAAGGTGGAATGGGTAGCTAAGATGCTTTAAGGGACAAAGCTGTGTAGTTTCTAGAGACAGTGCATTCCGATTGAGGGAAGGAAACTAGAGGAAGACAATGTGAAATTTTGGATGCAAAGGGAGGTTGGGATTTCTATGAATTGTGCAGTTGCAATAGGCAAGGAAAAATATTGAGGGTTGCAGATACAAAGTGCACAGTTAAGGAAATCTAGGTGACACTAGGTTTCTAGGAATACTCCAGAATTTGGTTAAGTGTGGGATCAGTGGAACCAATATGAACATTGATAGAACTTGACTATGATCACATACTTGAACACTTAGTGATACAACATAGACCATCCAGAACATATGAAAACTTTCTTCACTTAATGCAACAACCTATGTGGCAACTTACAATAAGTGTGACTCTGACGATAGACTTTCGGATGATAAAGTCGACACTTGTGCAATAGTGCGTGAAAATTTTGAAATGAGTGCAAAACATGTCTATATGATGAGAATATCCCATTTTCACAAATATTTCCCCTTGAAGAAAAACAAACTTCACTTTGCATGATGAGCGATAATGCCCATGCCCGAAGACGACACATGCTATATAAAGAAGAAAGCGTCAACAATTCTTAAGATCTAGGAAGGGAAATTAAAATGATGAGCTTATTAACAAGTGACTAAGGAATGACCAATCATAGGATCCACAATAGGCTCCAAAATTTGAATGTAGGCAAAAATTTTGGAGGGTCTTACAGGCGCTACAACACTTGGCAACACACTGGTAGAATCCAACTTCTCTGTTTTGGTTAACTCCTTCCATGCAGAGCCTTGGTCCTTTAGGGAGTATTGATTCATTGTGTAGATTACTTTGGATTCCCCATTTACCCCATGGGTAGACATTGTCCCCTTTGTACCTTCTCAGTTGAACATAACATAAGATTCAGCCAGATCACAGTGTTTCAAATTGGGAAGGGTAGTTTAGCTCATGTGCTTAAGATTTTCAAAGTATAGTTTTTTGTCTTTGGTGTTTCTCCACTTCTAGTAGGCATGGATAGTACCCCGATGGAGTCACACAAGAACACAAGCATTTCTCCACTTCCAACGAGCTTGGACAGTACCTTGGTGGAGTTTCTTGCTTCACCTCTTTGTGTAGGAAGCCTTTCTCTTCTTTTGACTTTATTTATTTATTTAAAGAGGATTGTGCATCGACACTTATTTATTTTGGGGCGGAAGAGGGATCCTAACTTATTGAGATAAGGAGAGGTTTTTCGTTCATAGAATCATATAAATACCTCTGACTTAAGTTTGCTCATTTAGATTTTCCCCTTCTCCATTTCTACTAGTTGGATAAGCTTGAAAACACCAAAGGAGAAAACTAATTATAGGCATGAGGTTCCCATACTGGACACCGGTTCATGGTTGGACCAAAACTCTCCTTACGGGTGGATCATATTTTCTGTTAGAACTTCATCCACCAAAAGGTACAACCAATTACAAGGAAGACGGACATAGGACTAGCCAAACATTGAAGTGTCACAAGACTCTTTATAGTTCGGCCACACACATACTAAGAATACAAAACAGGTCTAATCAGAACACTTATTCAAGTGTAGAGAGTAAAAATAAAACTCAACACGAAAGGAAAAGAAGATGAGAAGAAAGAAACACGCAACAAGGAAACAAAACTAAAAGTTAAGAAAAAAATGGCTAAAGAAAACATCATGTTGAATCAGAATAAGGAAATGAGGAAAGATTAAAGAAAATGAGTGCAGAATGAGTGCAAGAAAGGGAAAGCTTACAATGCATCTAATCCTACTCCTAACCTAACATCTATAATGTTGGGGTTACGTGTAATTAAATTTCCAGTGGAGCCACTGTAGTTGTTCCCAATCTTCATCCATAAAGATATGATCAATTAAAACATATGTAAAGTGATGTGCAACAGAAGATACAAAAACTTTAAAAACTTGCACAAGAAAAGGAAGGTCTTACCTATGGGTGGAAAGGTGTGTCACACCTATTACTTTGATCCAATTCACATGCTTACCTTTTCAATGAACAACATTTTTCAACAAACTTGGGAAGCTTCTTGTGGATATGTCTTCATCTACACCGACCTCCTTGGAAAGTGTGATTAAAGATTAAAACCTTTTGTTTGCTACAAAGCTCACCAGGTAAGATTGTTCCAGTGATTCAGTGATTGGATCGTAAAATTCGTGATGGCCCTCTTGAAAACCTTGTGATATTTAACAAGATGAATTTTTTATTTGAGAAGTGGGATCATGATGGGAATATTGTAAGGGAAAATAGATATGATCATTCTCAGCATTCATGCAAAGATAATGAGGACCTACCATAATCATCAGTGAAGGTCGAAGTGCCTCATCTACTTGAAAAAAATACAAATAGAGAGATGTTGAACAGTGAATACCAAACGGTGTGAAACAACTATCATTAGATGTGTTGATGGGAAAATGATAAGACAAATGGCAGTCACTAAATATAGATAATTGGTCAAATGAGATGTTTGAAGCATCAGATCCCCAGTTTGCAATAATTAAAGAAAAATTAATTTGAACAATCTTGCGAATGCTCTAAACATTCAAACCAAGTTCCTTGCAAGCCAAATATCACAGATCACCTTCCTGCAAATAGTGACAAATTTTACAAGCATCATAGTCATCAAAATAGATTAAAAAGGATGCTAGCACCATGAATGCTTGAGACTAGTTGAGGCATGGTGAATGGAGAAGAGCTTGATTCGTGTGACAACTTGTGCATTCATTATCACTCAAGGAGATTTTTGGTGTGATGAGAGGACATATTTTTAATATAAGATTCTCAAGGACCTGACCATTAAGGGATAAATTCGATAAGTATAATTCTTGCAGGCAAAGATAGTCCTTGAGATCGTGAGCTTCACAATGCCATGACTTTATGAGAGATGGACATTCCCAACCCAAGTTTGATGTGAAAGATTTGCATGAATATGAATGAACCGTAACAGATTCTTGAATTCGGTTAGAAGTAAAATCTTAAAAATTTGAAAGATCACACCCGGAATACAAAAAAATTCCATGCAGAAATCCACATCCGGTGAAACCATGCAAATGGATGGATTGTGTGAGAGAAACTAGATTTGATTTAGTTTGAGGGCTTACCACAGTTGCAAGATCCTAACATAACCATCAATGAAAGTTGAAGTGCCTCCACTCCCTGGCAAGTCCTGGAACTTTCCAGGATTGTATAATCACATTTTGAAGCTTGAACCAGATCAAGCATGGTTTGAGGATAGTTGTTGTTGATGATTTCAAAACTTCTCACTAGATGGAAACCATCTCTATCACTGGTCTCACTGGACTTTTCAACTTCAAAAATTAGATTACTCAATTGCAGAGGCTCTTCTCATAGCACATTCAAATATAAATGAATTGGTGAGATCTCATGAGCAAGCTAATTTGAAGAGTTGTCTTCATGCAAAAGAAGAGATGATGAGCAGTGGGAAGAGTTCTCCGTATTTTGATTGTTTCAATTTCATCATGGACAACCTCATCGCCTTGTGTCAATCGAAGGGATAACTCATCAAATGAAAAAACAAAAGAACGTGGATTATCTCCATCGCAAGTGGATGTGTTGTGAATGGTAGGACATAAGGGAGAGTGAGGTGAAGGGGAAATTTCAATATGAACATCTTCTTTGACCGAATAAGATTCTAGATATAAATAAAAGTCTTCATGAGGAACCAAAATATCATATGATGTGCTTGGTCATTCATCATGACATACAAAAATATAGTTATCATCATTGGGATGATTACTTCCCAAATCTAGGGGTTGATTGAAAGAATTGATTGTATTGGGTTTTCCACTGAGATTGGCATATTAAGAGTCATTCAAGAGTGCAAACTCTTTGTTTTGACATGGAAGATTTTGAAATAGAGAGGAAAAATTGAAAGTATCTTCACCTTTCTTCTCCTTTACATGCGTAATGTGACTGCCTTGTACCTTATCATAATTTGAGCCAACAACTTGATAATCAAGACAATGTGAAGAACTAGCTAGTGAGGCAAATTGATCGAGCAAGTCATGGTACAAAGAGTCGGGATGTGAAGAAGGTAGAGGATAACAAAAATATGGATCATCCTTTAGATTAGAGTTTTGAACAATGGCATCCTCTTGCGGAATGGAGGAGTGAGTCTTCATTACAGGATTCATGATACATTCTAGAATTTCCTCCATTGAAGTGGGAGAAGTATGAGAAGATGGACTGTAGATTTGATTTGCAGATTTCCCAGTTTTGCAATCATCGCAAGGAGGCACCCACATTGGGACTGCAAAAGGAGAAGGATAAGGAACAAAAGGGGTAGTAAGTTCCTCCTCTGTAATTTGAGGTTCCTCATGATCTGCAGAAGTTGGAAAAGAAGGGAAAGCAAGAGGTTCAAGCTCATTGTATAAGGAGACATGAACTAAGCACTTAAACTCTTGTTTTTCAAGAAATGTGAGTTCAATTTTTTTAGGAATTTCATAACAAAGGTGAAGGAACCAATCAGAAAAATCCTCAGTTGATTCAAGCTTCATTCTTAAATGATGGATTCTTTCACAGAAATCTTGGTGGTTATACTTATCGAAAGCTTCATAAATCATCTTGGCAAGCTGATCAAATGAATGGATAGAAGAAATGGGTAATGTATGACACCACTGGTTAACACAACGTTCGAATGTGAGGGTGAGTAATCTAGTCATGACATATTTGGAACCTATTTCATGACAAAGACAAAGTCAGACAACTTGAAATAGATGTCCATGAAAAGTTAATTCACCCTCACCATCGAACTTCAATTTATATAGGTCATGAATAACTTTCACAGGGATGGTACAATTAGTCTCTCTACAAAAACATCCTAAGATTATGATTTGGTGAAGAGCCATTTTAAATAAGAGATTCAAACTAGAATCTATGAGCATATCCTGTCATCTAGCCCTCCTTCTCGTGCCATCTTATTGACGATGCTGGAAATCTGTCAACCAAGGGGATCTCCTTGATATGAAGTCCCAATTAGACTTCACATCATTTGGTGTAGGAGTCCCATCTGATATAAAGGATCAGTTTCCAAATCCTCAAAGACCTTCTTTGGCTCTAACTGTTAGCACAAGAGAGTAATGCAATGGTATCTTCGAACAACAAAGTGAGTGTGCCTAGTGAGTGTGCAGTGCAACTGTGTCTAAGCTATCTTACTACAAAAGGGGGGAGAAAAGTGAGCCTCTTATTGAGAGGTAATAGTACCATCGAGGAAGAGACACACATGAACCAGAAAGGTTTCTCCAACATCTAGCGGAATAGTCCACAACAGATGTGACATTCGTTACAACCAATAAAGAAGGGAAGATTCATCTACCATCCAACGGAATAGTCCACAACAGATGCAATGGTCATTATAACTGATGAGAAAGGAAAGGCATGTCTAGTATACTGCAGAATAGTCCACAAGGATGAGATAGCAGTGACAACCATTATAGCAGATTCCCAACAAGATAAGCACTAAAACAACTGAAATAGTTCAACTATCTTAGTACATGTGAAAAAAAACATGAAATATAAATTCTCACATAATATTATTACAAACATGCATAAGTCATGCATGGAAATTTGTTGGCCTGAAAAGGATTTTGTAATTAAGAAAAAGTTCCAAGACACATATTTACATTGTACATCACTAGCCCTAGTAGTGGGACATTGGAGCCACTCCTTGCTCCTCAAAGAACTAACTAAACTCTCTATGCTTTGCAAGAGGAGCCAAGGTGAAAAGTCCTTTGCTCATACAATGAGGGGGGTATATATGACCAAGGGTGATGCCTAACCCTTGTGACTCTTATACTACCCTCATGATTGTTCAACTTCCTATGAATTTTCAACTAACATGACTCTTCATATTCATGTGTGTCCATTGGACTTCCACTTTATGTTACATTTTATTTATGATATGCATGGATCATAATCATGATGTGGCCTTTGAAAACTCATGACATGACTTGACATGACACTAATGACATGGGTTGGCTTGTCGAGGTGGCAGTGTCAAACTATTGTTGCTACAGAGTGATATATGTGTTCTTCGATGTGCTCTCTATTCTCCTCTACATAGCTTGATGATGTGGGGTCTTCAATGATATTTGGTCATGAGAGGTGGTTGCATACATGTGAGCTTTCTCTTGATAGGTTTTTTTGTTTGTTTAGCTATAAGTGAACCTTAAATCAGGTTTCCTCTTTCTTCTCCTTCTTTGTCATCTCCCCATGATCTAATAGTGTACCTGTTCTTGCAATTCACTCATGAGGGATGACATCAATCCAAAAAATCCCTAATCTAAAATGGTGCATTATCATCCATGGAATAACCTTGGGACAAGTCACAGGTTGGGAGACAGGGCTTAGTGACTAAACATTGTGTAGTTTCAGTTGGCAAGGAGAGAGCTTGATCAATGAGACTGCATAGAGCATAGCTCATACTTTACTAAGGAACTATTGAGCACAATCCTCATTGAGGAGAAAAATTGCATAGTGGCCACTAGGAGACAAGATTGCATAGTTCAACTCAATAGTGACTAGTGCAAGGTGAGGCCAAGGGAGGTCATTTCTGCGCAATTTTCAGAGGCAAGGAATATTGGTCAGCAGAGAGGCCTAGAAGCCAAAATTGTGTAGTTCTTCAGGACAGTGAGCTCTAGATGAGGGAGGACATTGGGGGACACCTCTGCATAGTTCTAGAGGCTAAGGGAGGTTGGACTCTTTGTGCACTATGGGGTTCCAATAGGCAAGGAAAAGCTTGAGGACTAAAAGTGTGAAATATGGAGTTTAAGCTGGACTGGAAGGAGCTGTTGTGCAATTCTTGGAGTCAAGGAAGGTTGTTGAACTCAGGAATTGCATAGTGAAAATTCTCTAGAAGAAGGTGATTGTACACTACATAGTTCTAGTCAGCAAAGTCACATCATTGAGGGTTGAGACTATGCAGTGCACATCTCAGTGGGGGCCCAATGAAGCTGAGTTTCTCGATCGAGAAGATTTCTAAAAATGGCTAAGTGTGAGGAAAATATGGACTCGTGATGAACTCAAACTATAATCACACACTTAGCACACTTCGATGACAGGACAATCACAGACCATTGTAACAACAAGGAAAGCATTACCCTCGAAGTTACTATCTAATGACGAGAAATGACAAGTGCAACACTTGGGATAGACATTAGGATGACCATGATGACACTTGTGTGACAGTGCTCAAGACATTGTGTATGAGTGTGACATGTGTTTACATGGCTAGGACAACTCATATACACAAATACATACCTTCAAGATCACCATAAAAGGTTTGAAAACATTAAATAACGACCAAACATGCCAAAAGACAACAATCTATCCAATAGGTGAAAGGGAGAAAGACACTTAGAGGAAACACATGGAATGTATTTTAGTGCTTGCAACCATGCATTTCATTAAATACATAATGATATGAAAATGATAAGTGGTCCTTCTTGCTACACTAAGAGGTATATTTCAAAAATATGTTCTATGTTTTCCATACCTACCCTCCAAAGGGTTATGCATCAGATGGAATCTTCATGCAATCTCGATCTTCTATCATACCCCGAGTTCCTTGGTCTTCTTATCTAATAACCATGTTTTCTCCTTAGCTCCTTTAGTGTCACCTAGCATGTCCTCCTTCTTCATCACCTTCTTCATCATATTGCCATAGCCTGGTAGAATTACTATATCTATAATCGAGTCATGACAAGACAATATCAGTCTAATAAAACCCTAGTTTAAGATGCTACACTTGAATTCATAAATTGGGTTAGGGACTAAGTGATAGGTCAGGGGGAAGGCCCAGTGACTGTGCAATTGTGCAGTTCAAGCCACCAAGGGTCAAGCTTGATCCCTGAGACTGCACAGTGAGTAGCTCAGTCCAGACTGATGGAAATTTATGCATAGTCCTCACTAAGGGAAAGAATTGCACAGTGGCCACTAAGAAAAAAAAATAAGCAGTTAATGCAAGCAGTGGTTGTTGCAGGATGAGGGACAAAACTGCGTAGTTTCTGGAGAGAGTGGGTTCCGGTTGAGGGAAGGAAATTGGAGGAAGCCACTGCACAGTTTTGGATGCCAAGGGAGGCTAGGATTTCTATGCATTGTGTAGTTCTTGCAGGAAAGGAAAAATCTTGACGGTTGCAGATGTGAAGTGCATAGTTCGGGAAAGCTAGATGAGGCTAGGTTATTAGAAATACTCCAGAATTTGGCTAAGTATAGGATTAGTGGAACTGATGTGAACAATGATAGAAATTTACTATGATCACACACTTTAACGCTTAGTGATACAACATAGACCATCTGAAACATATGAAAACATACTTCACTTAATGCAACAACCTTTGTGGTAGCTTATGACAAGGGCAGCTCTAATGATAGACTTTGAGAGGATAAAGGCGACACTTGTGAAATAGTGCGTGAAACATTGGAAATGAGTATGAAACATGTCTATATGATGAGAACAACCCATTTTCACAAATATTTCCCCTTGAATCAAAACAAACTTCCCTTTGCATGACAAGCAATAATCCTCATGCCCAAAGACGACACATGCTATATAAAGACAAAAGCGTGAACGACTTTTAATATTTAGGAAAGGAACTTGAAAACATGAGCTTACCTTCAAGTGACTAAGTAAAAATCAATCATAGAATCCGCATTAGACTCCAAAATTTGAATGTAGGCCAAAACACTTGATGGTGTTGCAGTCACTACAACAGGTGGTAAACAAACTTAGATTGAAGGTCCTAATCATCCTATCCCATAAACATAGGGATGGGTCAACAAGGCTTCAAATATAAAGGTAACCAAACAATGTAAAATTAAATTTTATATAAGTCTTGATTATATTGATGAAGTAGAATTAGATATAGTGCTTCTTGATATACTTGTAGTTGTGTTTGTAATTCCCTACATGTATATGAGGCATGCAGTCTTCATGCAAAGATCCAACTAGTATCACCTCATCAAGGAAGGAAAATCCTTCATCATCAATGCTCATAAGTACAAGTTAAATATTTCGCTGGTAAGTGCTAATTAGGTTAAGAAATTGATCAGTTCTAAAAATCCATTTGTTTTATTATTCTTAATAGAAAATCAGCTTGTAGAAGACTCAATGAGATCAAAGGCATCCCTAAAGGGTGCACTAATGAATAGAGACAATAACTGGAAGGGTTGGGACAAGCATACATGGGAGTGTTCTAGGAGCCTAAAGTGATACCATCCAAGAGGGAAGTGAAGCATAATATCCAACTATTTCTAGACTCCCCATGCCAAATATTAAGCCATACAAATAATCTATTGTAGAAGCTAGTGAGGCAAAGCAGAAATTATAGTCTCTACTGGAGTAGGGTGTGATTTTACCAAGTACCCCACCTTGTGTGTCACCCATCATAATCATGCCAAAGGAGGATGAGACTTTTAACGCCCTCCTCCCACAACTACCCAAGTAACCTTCCAACCAGGGTAAACATGTGACGAGAGGCTACTAGGATTGGATTCAACCTCTTATGTGAACTTAAGGAAGTGGCATCGATGGAAACACAACATACATACCTTCCACATCAGCTACAAGACTCCCAACAACCATCCCAATCACTTAGGTAACTAGCCCTTGGGTCCCACTGAGGTTTTAGGCCACTTGACCCCTAGAGGCTCCCATGATATGGACCTGACAGTGTCTAGGATGCTCTGGACACTCTCATGCCAAGGCATGCTAGCATCCAAGGACTATTTTTCCCAGTGTTGTGCCAGCATCCTTGGGATTTCAGCCACTTTTTTAGGCCCGGAGCCCAAGTCACTTCCCAAGATTGAATGACACCTTCAGACCAAAAAGATAACAGGGAAACAATGATGCAAATGTAAATACTTGAACAAGCCCTTAACTAGACCCCTACTAGCCATTACAAGTATTTCATAAAACATGTGACAAATATGTAATCTGCAGGTGTAAACAACATGTTTAAGCATAGGGGTCTCATAATTATCTGAGAATCGATATGAAGTATTGTTCCCTTATATCTTTTGTTGCATTATCATCTATTAGGTCATAAATACATTGTTCATTTATTTACAAGTAAAAACATGATGAGAGCCACACATAGCCATTATCATAAAACATATACATAACCAAAAAAATAGCAACAGAATTACCAAGGATATCACAGCCATATGATCCACATATAAACCAGTATAATACTCATACAAATACAAGGATAAATAACCTCATATTAATGATGCAAAATCCAAACCCGGAATGGGACTACCATGTTCCACCCGACCATAGAATGGCTGAGCCAAATCTCTCTTCATCCATTCACCCACGTGCCATATTCCAAGCATGAATGTGGTACTAAAGCCAAAAGAACAACCAAGGCATCTCAAGGCTAAACCACCTCAACCTCATTAATAGAAACCAGGCTTACCGTAATCAATCCCCGATCACTAGGCCAACACAATAAACATGTAATAATATTTTTTACCATGATCTGCACCCAATCACTAGGCCAAACAAGCATGGATGCCACTAGATTTCTCCACCTACACCATGAGGAATTTTCCTATCTCCTAGTCTCTCAGGCTTTACGACAAGCCACATCAGATCACTAGGACAAAAACCGAGACCCACTGTCTAAGCTTGACTGTATATCCCATCCCAGGATTGCTAGGCCCAATGAGGAGCAATCCACCTCTTCGATTTACCATATATCTTGACATTCACCGATAAGGATTCCTAGGCCCATCAACAAAACTCCTAGCTTTACCGCAACCCACAGTCTTGATCATGGGTTAGTAGGTCAGTGGCTTTAGTGTGATCCACATTATGGTTCAGGGACCATGTGCTCTATCATTCAAAGATCCAGCTCAACCAAAACATGAGAACCCCATCACACCAAGGCTATCTGGAAATGGAAATGCTAGGCTAAAAACACTATCACACATGGAAAAACCCATGCCATAATAGTCAAAGAACAAAATGAAATACCATGCATGCCAAATATAGCAACGAAAACACACATGCAAATCGACACTTGAAAATAAAACTATTGTAGCTACTTGATCCTGCTCTTCCTTGCTTGCTCTTTCCTTCCTCTTGCCTTCTTTGCCTTTCTTGATCCAATGCCAAAGTGCTAAAAGAAAAATCTAAGTGTCCAAGGGTGAGAGGAAGAGAGAATAGAATAGAGTTCCACCAAAACCTATCAAAAGCATACAAACTAATCCTTAAAAACCTTTTTATCAATGAGGCCTCTATTTTCTCCAATTTCCATTATTTTCCTTCATTTTCCGACTCACATGCAACTCGTGACCTTTCACCTTCCTTTTCTCCTAATTTCCATTATTTTCATAAATAAAATGCCAAATAAATTCCATTTTTCCTTTCCAAATCATTAGCCATTGACTTTGCCAATTTCCTTAATCATAACAAACCAAATGAGCACCCACACTAGGATGTTTTTCCCAACATTCAGCTTAGAATATGTGTCCCATCAACTTTGGTTATTATTTTTCTTTTATTAACTTTTATTACATGGAATTTTCACTAGGGATGTTATAGAACCCCCCCCCCTGGGGGCACCATCCTCGATGTTTGACCACACCTATACCTCAGCAAAACCATTGAAAAAAACATACTTCCCATGGATCTTTATAACATAGCTTGATGTAGTATTTACAATGATCACCCTACTCAAACGAAAACCAACATGACAACATAAAAACATGAAAACTATAATGACATGACACCCACACCTCTTATTGGAGCTTTATAACACAACTCATGGTGGTATTCGCATCCATACACATATGTACATATACCAAAACATCATCAAACATGTACCAAAACACCATACCAGAACTTCTTTGCCTCAACTAGAAAACAATGAAGGATACATATCCCACATTTGATCTTCCATCTCCCATGTAGCTTCATTAGGCCCAAAGTTCTTCCATTGCACTTTAACCTACTCGATTGTTCGGTTCCGGAGCATGAGTACCTTTTTTTGCAATACACATTGAAGTTCCGATTGGAATTCTCCATGTGGCTCCGCCTACAATACAAACCATTCAATCACATGATCAACATCCTTAACATACTTCTTAAGAAATGACACATGGAAAACATCATGGACTTTCACTATCGGAGGTGGTGCAAGTCGATAGGCTATTGGCCCAATCCTCTCAATAATATTGAAGGGTCCACAAAACCATGGCATCGGCTTGGCACATGATCCAATCCCTAAGGATATCTCATTTGGTTTGATGTGCAAGTACACTTGTTCCCCAACATGGAACTCCTTGAACAACCTATTCTGATCTGCGTAGCTCTTCTTTCTATCCTACACTGCCTTTAGATTCTTCTTTATAACTTGCATTTCCTATTCCATTTCTGTCAACATGTCCGATCCAATCAACACCATGTTAATTGGATCACTCCAATGGATGGGATTATTGCAACTCTACCCATACAATGCCCCAAATGGACTCATCATCAAGGATTCCTTATACCCATTGTTGCAAGTGAACTATACCAGTGTAATATTCTCTTCCCACATTCGTTGTTGATGTATCACGTACATCTTCAACATGTACAGATGATAAGTTGTACTAAAGGCCAAATTTGTGCCCAAACCTACAATCAACTCCTTCCAAAACTTGGAAGTGAAATTTGCATCCCTGTTTGACACAATCTTCTTTTGAACACCGTGCAATCTAACCACGTCTCTGATGAATACCTGTGCTACATGGTTAGTTAAGAATGTAGACTTCCCTGGAATGAAGTGCACAACCTTTGTCAACTTTTCCACAACAATCATGATGGAATCATGTTGTCTCACTCTCCTTGGCAAACCTATAATAAATTCCATGGGAATGACCTCCCATTTCCATTTTGGAATTGCAATCAGTTGTAGCAGTCCACTTGGATGCTTACACTCTGCCTTCACCTGCTGATAATCAAAACACCTAGCCACAAACTCTGCTACATCCTTCTTCAGGTTTGGCCAATAATAAAATTTCTTCACTACAGTCAATGTCTTATGATAGCCTAGGTGACCTGAATATGGTTTCACATGAAACTCCATAAAGATCAACTTCTTGAACTCACTTTTGTCTAGCACATATATCCTATCTATAAATCTGATCAATCCATCTACCATGAGGCGATAGTCTACATCCTATGCACCTACATCTATACCTATACCTGTACCACTACCGGTACATGTACCTATACCACCACATGTACCTATACTTGTAGTCTGCTACAACCTATGCACAATATCCATATACCTGGCATCCTGATGACCTACCTTCAAGATCTTATCCTATAAGTCTATCCCATTGGAGCTCATAGTTGTTAAGCGATTTACATATACCTGCCTGCTAAGAGCATCTACCACCCTTTTCTCCTTCCCTTTGATGTACATGATCTCGAAGTCAAACTCACTGATCATGGCCAGCCATCTAGCTTGTTGGGCATTTAGGTTTAGTTGGTCAAACAAATACCTCAACCCAATATGATCACTCATCACCACCTAGGTTTAGCGTTAATTAGCGAAACAAATCCATACATTATTGGCCCTTTCGGCATCAGCCTGCGAAGCACAGACCAAAGTCTCACATGAAGCAGTATGGGGGGATGCTGGAACCAAGTTTCCACACCCTGAGATGGTTGTGATATCAGTTTATTCCCTTTATTCCTTCCTTCGCGTAGGTCACTTCGCTCTAGGGCTTACCAGATGTGGCCATATGAGCCCTCTATTCCGCCCTTCAATACCTCCGCGAAAGAGTACGATTTCCCTTCGCACAACCCTAACCTGCGGCTTAGGTACTTTCACACTACTATGGCAGTGTACCATGCAGATTCCTAAACTAGTATAAGTTTCTTACTTATCTTATTAGATAATCACGGTTAGTATGGCGTAAACAGTTACCTTAATTTCGTTCAATTATCCAATGTAATTGCATTCATTCGCACATTATATAAGCATTAAAAAGGGAAATCATACATAAAATGATAAGATTCATTAATCAGAAACAAAGACAGAGAATTACAAAATACTCTTCTTTATTGATATTTCCAAGTAATTATAGACTCTACCCACCCTGCGCACACAACTACAGGGGTCCATGAACTCAGTTGCGAACTTCCACCCTAGGCCTCTGTGCACTCAGTTGCAGAGCATCTACCTACGCTATGACCTGAAACTTAGACTTCTTACTTCAGAGTTATGACTCTCTTATCTTGTGTATCTCTAAAACTACTTAGAGCTTATCTCTTTTTATACAATCCCATGGTTTGGGGACCATGGGTAGATCTCTTACAGCCGACTTTACTTTACAAATTTAAGGGCAGACAACCCTTTATGGCTCATGACACCTTCGTGCTCCGCAACCACAAAATGCAGAGTATTTATAAGTTTCTTACAAAATTTGACCAAAACATGGGCTTTTAGCCCCAAAACTATCCTTGGGGGATCATGTTCCCAAAACATCGCGACTAGCCCTCAAGTCACTCAATAGGCATGGAGATATTTGCGTGAAACCCTTCTAGCTCAACTTGTATGACTGCAACCTCAGCCATGCACCGTGCAGTGGTCTGCTTCCATCTTCCAATATCTGCTCAGTCACTGCTCCTGTGCTCTCATCCTGAAGCTTTTGTTGCATCGCTTGCAGAGTCGCAAGCTTGCCTTCGATAGATCTTGTCACTGCGTAAGCCTCATCTAGCCAGGGCTTCAGTCTTGCCTTCAGCAATGCTTCCTTATGTAGCGTTGCATCCACCTGTTCCTTCAGCTGCTTGGCCTCCTGCAGCTTGGCTAGTCTTTGTGTTAGCACGATGGTTCGCACTATG
This sequence comes from Pinus taeda, assembly GCA_000404065.3. Taxonomy (NCBI): domain Eukaryota; kingdom Viridiplantae; phylum Streptophyta; class Pinopsida; order Pinales; family Pinaceae; genus Pinus; species Pinus taeda. The sequence goes on along the minus strand of APFE030912098.1, from coordinate 539,337 downwards.
ACCTTAACCTCATCGTAGGACTGTTGTAGCTCATGCGCTTCCATCTCTAGCCGATGTACATTGGGGTCCTCCTGCAAGCTGGTCAGGACCTCAAATGACTGTTCAAACAATTATATGCAGTCTACTACTGCACTATCCACCACCACAATTGCTTATGTGACAGCGGTCGCCCGTTGTTCCTTCACTTTTGGCAGAGTTGAAGGCTAGGCCTTCAACTGTAACTCTATAATTTTCAGGTTCAACTCCAACTGAACTCACGCCATCTCATTCCGAGTGTCGTGCACCCTTGTGGCTAGCTTACAGATGCATACCTTGACTCGCTCTTCCTCCGAAATGGCCAACTCTGGGACCATTCGATATGCCTCCTTAATGACCTGCATAATCTGCTTTCTCTAATTGGTCGTCTTGGTCTCGGCGGCGATGGAAGCATTTCTCTATTGGTCCATATTCTCATTTTTTATCCATTGCTCACTGATCACCTAGAGGGCGCGGTGCTCACAGGCCCTTAATTCAGCAATTACTCCATCCTACAAGAGGTGGAGTGTTTCATGCGGGAGCACTACCAGGTTCAACCCTACTCCCTTTAGGGTGCTAACAGTGGGCTTGTCAACCTCATTCTCTATGGTTAGTGCTCCATCAGGCAGCACTATCGCACTGGAGGCCTTCACATGCAGCATATCGGCAGCCTCTGAAGTGTCGATAGCCAAGCTAGTAGATATTGTGCCAATGTGTGACGTGTGGGTCTGCAACTCCTGAAACCCTGTCTGGAGAGCCCCCAAGATGATCTTATACTGTTTTTCAAATTGTTGCAGGGCCTCCATGGTGACATCCCTTACTGTTTCACCAATATCATGCAAGTCACCCTCTGTTAATGTGATGGGGTCCAGTGAGGTCTTGGTCACCTTTGATTTCTCCTTGGACCCTGCCTTCTCTAACTCCCTTGGGTGCTTGATGTGGGTGGATGTATCCTAAGGGTTCATTCCATGCTGTTTAGTATCGTCTTCTATCTTAGGTGAAGGCAACCTCGTGCCTTTGTCAAAGCCCCACTCTATCCCACTTATCTTCTTCCATGTCTGCTGCACGGCCTTGCACTCCACTTGGGCCTTATTAACGACCTTCTTTTTCCTCTTTTCAACAAGCTGTGCCATATTAAGCCTTGCCTCCTCCTTCTTCTTTTGCGTGGCAGACTTGCTCCTGCCTACCACCAAGTCTGTGGTAGTACGCCACTCTATCGGCCATTGATAAAGCATTGCATCATTGGCGTCATCCATTGCCAGATAAGGCAATTCGTACCATTCCTGCGCAGGGTCCTTCCCTGCCCTAATGGATACTCGATGGAAGTCAACTTTGAATTCGGCATAGCCCTGTAGGTTGGCATACACCATAGGTGACAATAATGGCTTGTGATTGATAGCCATCTAGATGTTCATCTCCGTCAGGATCCAAAAGATCTTGCTATCCCTAACTCACTGTGTGTCCTTTGTCACCCACAACAAAGCATACTCCACTGCTTCTAGGAGGTCTGGCACGATCGAAGGGAACTGACTGCCCTCTGGAAGCTCCCACACTACCAACACAATTGACAGTAAGAGCCACACATAGTGGAACGTCTTGTTGAGCTCTTATGATTCGCAGCATTTCACCAGGAACTCTCCGCGAAGGTAGTCCAACTAGTTGAACTAGAATCCTTCAGCGCATAGTGTTACTAGCACAATGACAAGTGCCAGCACCTCATCGGCGCAACACTTCCTCATCACCTTCCCCTCTAAGATCTTTGTGGCTATCTTCATAGCAATGTCTTAGATCCTAGATATAGCATATCCACATGCCTTCTTCACCTATTTAAATTTTTCTTTCATCGATTTTGCGAGAGCCTGCTCACCACCTTTTCTACCAAAGATCATGGTCGGATTCTATCTCTGTATATGCTAGTCGTGTTATTTGGTGAATCAACCTATCTGTGATGGGTATCATCTCCTCCAACCATAGACACCCATCATGCACCAAGCATAACAGCTGCTTGATGACCAAAACTATTACTGGGGTGTAGTTGTAGTGCGACACCTAGAGCAGGTTGAGCAACCTTGCCTTTTCTACTCCCTTGAGCTACCTCCATTGCTCCAATGCGGTCATTCTTGTATTCGCATCAATGATGTGATGCATCATCTGCTCGGTCGCCATGTGTGGGAACTTCTCGTGGTCCGCCAAGTTCAAGTCTTCAAGTTTCTGTAGCAGCACTCATGCCAAGCATGGACTGTCAAAAACAATTTCTTCCAGAAGTAAAGGGGTTTGTAGGGGAGTCTTGCTCTCATCGATGTCCTTTGGTATCTTGGTATTAGTCTTTTGTAGAGGGACATACTCTGGCAACCGAGTAATAGGGTCCGCACCCTGGGCTTCAACCTCCTCCACTTCAGCTTCCACATCCTCATCATCCATTGGGATGTCTTCAATGTCTTCCTCCTCTAGTTCTAATTTTATGGCCTTGCCTCTCTACTGTGTGGTGGATTTTGGTGGGTTTCTCCTTAGCGATGCACACACTGCTATGGTAGGTTGCTTGCCCTTATTATCCTTCACGGTCTCTTTAGTTGGGGTCAACTTTGGTCTCGATGTTCTCGGTGATTTAGGGACCTCTGCCAATACTTCGGCCACTTCTAGAACAGCTTCCTCTACCTCCATCTCAACTTCTAGCACCGGCTCCTCTACTATTTCTTCAGTATTTGTAGTTTCTGCAGGTGCTGACATAATGCTCTCCAATAGTACTCGTGATGTCTCGATTAATTTTGCAAATGTTGGAGTCTCTTTCAAAGCCTCAAAGAATTCTCGGATCATGAGTGCCTGAAAGCTCAACAACTCAATTCTCAAAATGCCAAGTGTTTTTCGCTGGACAGCCACTTGTAATTTCTAGGGCATTTTGAATTCAAATCTGATCGTTCCCCCCAAATTGAGTTCATTAATGCCGAATTGGTGGCAGATTTTCAAGGATCTGAGCCATAAATTTCATCTTAAATTCCAGTTGCCCACTCCATTTGGCCACATTTCAACCGTCAAATCATGAATAGTGACTTTAGCAATCACTTTTCAGCCGAGCTATGCAATTTCTCCCTAGGTATCGCAACTCCCTCCGTGTTGTCATGGACCCTGTGACACTTCCTTGCTTCACACCATCCTCCAATCGCACAGCTTCCCATCCCGGGTAGTGTAGTTTATAGTCCCGCACCTCCTTTCAACTGCTTGGAGCAGTAAGACTATGCTACCTTCATCTAGTCACATGGACAGACCACTGACGTATGGCTTCAATTGACTACCATTCACCTTTCCTAGGAAGGGATCTCCATTCAATTTGACTAGCTATACCGCTCCTCCATTAGTAATATCTTTAATGACATAAGGCCCTAACCAGTACATTCGGAATTTTCCTGGAAATTTATCAAACTTTCTATCATATAAAAAAACCAGTTCATTTACCTTAAAGGTGAGCAACTTAATGTGCCTATCATGCCATGCTTTTTTGCGCTACTTTTGGACTTGTTGGGAAATCCATCCAGAAATCTTTATTCCTCAAGCTCATCCAGCTATGCGAGCCTTTTCTCCAGGGCTCCGTAATCCATCATACCTGTGAGTGCTGCTATGTGCAGACTAGGCACCATATATTCCATTGGCATTACCACTTCAACACCATAGACAAGCCTAAAGGGGGTTTGTCCAATCAACTTCTTGCATGTTGTTTAATAAGCCCATAGTACTACAGGTATGCATAGGTCCCAATCACTTCGCCGAGCATTGGAAACCTTGGTCAACGCATTCTCTAGCACTTTATTGAATGCTTCCAATGTCTCGTTAACCTGCGGGTGATAAAGCGTGCTCTTCTAGTGATGTACTTGAAATTCCTCTGTCAGCACGTTGATCGTCTCATTCAAAAAGTGTGTACCGCAATCACTCATGAAGATCTTTGGACATCCAAATCACGACAGTACATGCTCAAAGAGGAACTTTGCAGCAATCGCACTTCTGCAGTCCTTCAAAGGTTGTGCCTCTGCCAATCGAGTCAAATACTCCGTCGCAGTGATAATGTACCTCGCTCCCGTCTTTCCTTGGGGCTGAATTGGTCCCACAAAATCTATTGCCCATTTCTCAAAGGGTTGCAACGTCATCTGTTGATTCAAAGGCATCTCATCCCTCCATGATGGCCTTCGAGTCCTTTGACACACATCACACACCTTGCAATACACTTTTGAGTCTTGATGGAGGGTTGGCCACCGAAACCAGGCGCATAGAATCTTCCACGTGGTCACTCTCCCTACATAATGTCCTCCCACGGTGCCCCCATGAGCATTCGTGAGGATGCTTCTTCTTTCAAACTCAGGAACATATCATCACAATATCTCATCAGACCCCATTTTGTATAGATGCCCAACAATGATAGAGAAATATGCCACGCGCACCAATAATTCCTTTTTCTGTTGGATAGTGTATCCTTCCAGGGTAGTTCTTGTCATTAGGAAGTGTATTATATCCTCAAAATGACCATCCACAACGTGCACTACAAATAGTTGTGCGTCTAGCGATCCTTCCTCCAAATTAGTAAGTTCTTCCCCTATTTCAATGCGCAACAGATGGTCTGGTACCATGTTCAGTCGTCCAAGCTTCACAATAACTTCAAAATCATACTCCTGGAACAACAAGAGCCACTTGCAGATTCTCACCCCCAACACAGCCTTATTGACCAGGTATTTCAGCATGAATTGATCTATATACATTTTAAAATGGCCACCCAACAAGTAGTGTCTAAATTTCTGTAGCACGCATACCATAGCTAACCCTTCACGCTCAGTAGTGGAATAGTTCTTCTCTACCTTGGATAACCTTCTGCTTGCAAACATGATAGAATGGTCCAAGTCTTCTCCACCAGCCTATGTCAATACTGCTCACAACGCTATACACGATGGATCGACATGTACATGAAACTCCTTCCAATCCGGGAAGACTAGGATCAGTGCAGTGACCATCTTTTCTTTTAATACATCCAAGCTCTTCTTATAGTCCTCATTCCAGCAGAATGTGACATCCTTCTTCAAAAAAATTTCCATAGGCGCAGTGATCTAGGCATAGCCTTTGATAAACTTTCTATAATATCTCGTATGTCCTAGGGTAGCACGTAGTAGTTTCACACTCCTTGGCACTTCCAAGTTCAGTATCACTGCAATATTTACGGGATCTACTATCAATCTCTGTCTGCAAACCACGTGAACCAACAGGGTCCCAAAAGGAACACAAAACAAACACTTCTTTAGATTGAGTGCAATCTGGTATCTTTGATAGGTATCCAACATCAGGCACAAGCTTGCTACATGGTGTTTCACCAGCCCAAACATAGTTCAATCATCAAAGTATACTTCTAGGAACTTATGAATAAACTCCTTGAACGCAGCAATGACTACATGCGAGAAAATCACAGGTGCAGTCTTTAACCCAAATGGTATTATGGTGTACTAAAAACACCCCCACTCAGCCGTGAAGGTTGTGTTTCTCATATCCTCCATCGCGATTTTGATTTGGTGTTACCCTGAGAACCCATCAGTGAGGGAATATGCTTCCTAGCCACCTACATTGTCCAACACTTCATCAGTGAATGGAGTTGGGAAAGGATCATGCACATAAGCGTCATTTAGGGGTGATTCTAGGGGCTAATGTTCGCCCTTTGGCGAAATTAAGGGGTTTTAAATTTTTAGTTGGTGAATATTTTGTATCATAGTACATTTTTACATATCACCTCAAATAGCCCACCTTATTTTAAGGGAGAGGGTAAAAAAGGTAAATTTAGCCCTTGAAA
>APFE030912098.1:506022-531560 GCA_000404065.3 Pinus taeda | reverse complement strand
GAGAGATTCGCCAAAAAATTATATATACATATCATATTATTAATAAAATCGCCTTCCATTTTTCCTATATACCATGGAGATTCGCCCATTTATTATACATGTAAATTTAGGGGGGGTTCTTAAAATTTTCCCTGGCATCATTCAACTTTCTGAGATCCACGCATATCCTTATTTCATCCTTCTGCCTCTTTTCCTATACCACCATTGGGCTTACCCAGTCATATTCTTCCACAAGCTCAATGATGCCTGCCATGAGCATCTTATCTAGCTCTAAGCGAACCTTTTCCTTATACTTCGGAATGAGATAGTAAGGCCTTTGCTTAACCAACTTCGCATCAGGCTTCAATGTGATGTTCATAGCACCCAGATCCCTGATTATCCCTTTTAGATCCATAAACTTGGTAAAATCCTGGTATTCGAGGAGCAATTCAGCAACCTTATCCATTGTTGCGTCATCCCAGTAATCTCCAATATTTGCGAATTTGGGCTCTGCCTACATACCAATTTTTACTTGCTTTGTTTTCAGTGGTGTGGTTATATCAAGGTTCTCAATTTGTCATCTTTCAGCCTCATGATGACCTTCTGTTTCAGGAATATTAATCTTTCATGGATCTTCATCCTCTTCTTTAGCGGTTACATTATAGCATTCTAATGCATGACTCGGCTGAGTAGCCCATGCAGGCTTAACCAGGTCCAAAGGATCCTGTGGTATCCTAAAGATTATTACTTTCACTTCTTGTAGTGCCTCATCAATATAGTCAAACCCATATTCAAAACTAAATGTCATTATGAATCCTTCACGCAGAATATCCCATTCCCCTGTACCATGGAAAAGCTCTGTTTCTACGTGCCAATTCATCGGGACAACATCCAGGGTGTGATAGAACAAGTGCACCCATTCAGGTTAGGGCTTCTCTCCATAAGCCTGATCCCATTTGGCTAGATGTGTGTGCAAATCATCCTGCCCATCATACATGTCTTTCATTCGCACCTTCGGCTTCCCAAAGCAAGTTCTCATCATTCTCCTACATTCGTGCCAATCATCAAAGCTTCGCTTATGTGTACCACACCATCTTGTGGGTGTAGCGCGCAGTGCTCAGTCCAATGCCTGGAACCACTGATTTTCTGGTACCTTACTTTCAAATGCATCCAAAATAATATCTACACCATTTAGGTCATCATATGTAGGCATATTTCTTACCTCTGAGGACACATAGCACAACGACTGGGTCATCATGTTGTAATTCAGTGTAGTCACTTCATGTAACCGATTCTGTTAGCATTCTGACTCTTCATCAAAGTCTGAGGTGCAGGAACTCTTGCAATCCCATGTAATTCATCCATCCATGCTGGGATTATCACAATCTTGGTCTCGCATTGTTATTTTATAGATACATTCCAAATCGTCATCACTCTCATAATCACGGACTAGTTCAGTATAGCGCAATCCTTCAGCAAGATTTAGGGGTACTATTACGCGGAGCGATTTCTTCTCAAATATCATCATTCACTTTTTTAGGTTGATTACCCCATTCATATCAGTAGCCCAATCAATTCCAGGAGTCCAAAAAAGGGGATGCTGTCATCCACAATTTCTATTACTTCAACGTCATCCAGTGCGCTCACACCTTCAATATCCACAGTCACCCCTTGCAACCGCCCCATGGGGATGATCTTCTATTGATTCGCCATCCTTAACTGAATCGGAGACTATTACAGTGCAGGTCTCCCCATTCATTCTCAAGTCTACCTCAATAGGACATTTGCATCTAACCCCAAGTCCAAAATAACCTGATCCATATTCTCCTATCTGCACGATCATTCTCATCTCCTGTCTAGTTCTTGTTTTATGCTTTCCAATCCTTCAAACTACGCACGGCTTACCTAGAGTGTTTCTGGTACATCTATTTATGAGCTCTTGTAACCCCTTCACAACCTTATTATCACGCAATAACTTCATGTAGGTCTCCAAGAAGGTTGTCAGCATAGAAGAGTCCATCTCCTAATCAAGCTTATCCCTGCCTCTCGAGGTGGAGGCCTCAGTGAAGCTCTTCCTGGCTTCCATGAATGTTTCACGTTCGCATTCTAAATCAAACTCAACCTCCTTCACCGAAGATTTGTGAACCCATGTAGTGTCTTCAGGCTATTTCCCTTTGTCATCTCCTTTTGTGATCCCACTTCTGAGCACTATATTCACGTTTGGATACTCTTCGCGCGGCTCAAACCTCATCATCTGCAAGTTTTGAGTCGGCAGAGGTGGTAGCACCCCTTTGTCACATATCCTAACTATTAGCATAGGACAATCATATGTTTCATGACCAAATAGAGTGCAATACTTTCACTACGGATGTGTAGGGTTAGTGCAATCAAGGGAATTGTGTCCTAGTCATCTATAATTGTAGCATATCAATTGTCCCTGACCTCTATTAGGTCCTCCTCCGCCTCAGCCTCGTCCGCATCCCTGAAATCCTATCCATGTCATCCCTACACTTTGGTCAGGGGGCCATGTTTCTGCCTGAACCCTATGGACGGGAGTTCTATCCATCATGAATTCATAACTCCGACAATTATGCTCATCATGCCCTACCGACCTACAAAAGTTGCAGAACAGTTATTGTGGTGTCTGTACAAACTTTTGCAACCAATCATAGTTATCCATAGCATGTTTTCCTTCTAACTGACATATAGCGCGCCATAATGCAAGCCCCGCACTTGGTCCTCCTTGATCTTCTAACCTTAAAGGCATTGGTCCTCCTACTTCAATGTAGTTCACAAAGACCGAGCAGTGGTCTTTGTCATGTCCTTGACTCTTTCATTTCAGGCACCATACCTCTTTGCGCACCTTGGGTTGAACCATTCTGTCCTACTTCAGATTTTGCATCTCATGGCACAGATTCTTCAACTACGCATGGATCTGGTGAACCCCTAGATTTGGATCTTGCATCAGTGTTTCATGTAGTCCCATTACAATCTCCAAGGCCTATGCCTGAGTTGTTATATTCTGTTACGACAACACAACCCTTAAGTGTGGTAGGAGCGAAGCAACAAACCACTTGTGATGCTGCCCCTCCGTCAAGTTCATATTATCTTCATGGATTTTACACTTCAACCTTTGATCTAATTCCCAAGTTGTCTCACCTGATTGCATCGCAATTTCCCTGAATCCCATAATAGACTGTGCTTCAAACTTAGGCCTACTCAATTCTTTATTTAGTGTTGTCTAGATGTCTGTCACTCCAGCATTTAGGTTATCATTAGAGTGCTTGATGTACCAGGTTAGCGCGTGATCCTGCAGAGCACTAGCCAGGGTTGCCTTCTTCATGTTATCATTTGTAACGCACTGAGCTTCCCATACATCTTTTACAACGAACCAGAATTGATCCAGGTCCTCATTCCCCAAGCCTTTGAATAAAGGTAGCTTCACTAAATTTTCCATACCAAACTGCGGTGGAGGTGGAGGTGGTACGAGTGAAGTCATAGGTGATGGTGGTGAAGTTGGAGGTGTTGTGGGTGGAGGTGGTATTCGCAGGAATCCTTGTCTTATTAACTGAATAGCACTTCACAAAGAAACCTGTGTTATTCCCTCTTCATCACCTCACAGAGGTGAAATCAACGGACTATATTCAAGACCATTTTTCCTTCGTTTCTATAATTTTTTCCACTTCGTGTAGCTCCAAACATCAAGGTAGTTTCATAACCCATTTTTCTCACAATAGCATTTTAATCCAAGTATTCAAAGATTTCACATACTTACCTCGCGATCCTTTGAAAAAATTTGCCCTGCCTCGTTGTAGCTGACTGAGGTGTCGGTTGTGAATTCAGTTACAAATCCTCCTATGACATGATCGAGCCAATGATCGACAGCATGGGCAATGTTGTCCTCATATGCTTCCAACCTTCGTACTAGCTTTGGGGTCCACACAATAGGACCATCAAGTTTCCACCTTCCTTAGTTATCTGTTAGCTTCGCGATCCACTCATATAGCTCAACCGAAAAGGAGCAGAAAAAGATTTCATGGATCTCTGTATACATGTACCTATCTAGCCATTGTTCCTTTGTCAGTGACAGACTTTTGTTCTCCTACGTCGCGAATTCGTGGATCTTCCTATCCAACTAGTTTCTGATCTCTTTCTTATTTGGATTCTAGCGATACGACATTGCACATCTCTTATGCAAATTCCGGTCCCGACAATGGAACCATTTGTTGGCTTGAGGGGGCCTGACCCAGGTTTAGTGTTAATTAACCAAAAAAATCCCTAGACTGCTTGCCCTTTCGGCATCAACCCATAGAATGCAAACCGAAGTCTCACCCGAAGCAATATGGGGGGATGCTAGAACCAAGCTTCTGCACCCTAATATGGTCGTGATATCGGTTTATTCCCTTTATTACTGCCTTGACATAGGTCACTTCGCTCTAGGGCTTTCCAGACGATCCCTCTATTCCGCCCTTCAATACCTCCACAAAAGGGTACGATTGCCCTTTGCACAGCCCTAACCTGCGACTTAGGTACTTTCGCACTACTATGGTAGCATACCACGCAAGTTCCTAAACTAGTCTAAGTGTCTTACTTATCTTATTAGATAATCATGGTTAGCACAGCGTAAATAGATATCCTTAATTGTGTTTAGTTATCCAATGTAATTGCATTCATTTGCGCATCATATAAGCATTAAAAAGGGAATTCATACATAAAATTACAAGATGCATTAATCGGAAACAAAGACACAGAATTGCAGAATACTCTTCTTTATTGATATTTCCATGTAATTACAGACTCTACCCGCCCTACGCACATAGCTACAGGGGTCTTTGCACTAAGCTGTGGACTTTCACCCTAGGCCTCTGCGCACTCAGTTGTAGATCCTCTACCTACAATACGAACAGAAACTTAAACTTATTACTCCAAAGCTATGACTCTCTTATCTTGTGTGTCTCTACAACTACTTAGAGCTCAACTCTATTTATACAATCCCATGGTCCGCGAACCATGGGTAGATTTATTACAGCTAACTTTACTTTACAAAACTAAGGGCAGACAACCCTTTATGACTCATAACACCTTCATGCTCCACGACCACAAATTATGGAGTATTTACAAGTTTCTTACAAAATTTGACCAAAACATGGGCTTTTAGCAACAACATCCTCATTCACATGGCAACATCACTACAACCATGAATGGCACCATGCATATGAAACAAGTACATAGACCACAAGAATGATTAACACATGTGAAAATGACATGAATGCATGACCAACAAACCACCCATCTAGTCTGAGGGGTGAACAATGCTCTAATACCAATATGTAACACCCTGGTCCCACATCTACCCAAGTAACCAGCCAACCAAGGTAAACATGTGACAAGAGGATACTATTATTGGATTCAACCTCCCATGTGACCTTAAGGAAGTGGAATCAATGGAAACACAACATACAAACCTTCCACGTCAACTATAGGACTCCTAGGAACCATCCCAACCACTCAATTAGCTAGCCCTAGGTCCCTCTGAAGTTTTAGACCACCTAACCCTGGATACTCCCATGATATGGACCTAAACACATCTATGAGGCTCTGGATGCTCTCATGCCAAGGCATGCCAACGTATAGGGACTATTTTTCCCAGTATTGTGCCAACTTCGTCAGGATTTGAGCCACTTTTTCAGGCCCAGAGCCTAGGTCACTGCCCAGAATTGAATGATGCCTTCAAAACAGAAATATAATAGGGAAGAAATTATGCAAATGTAAATAATTGAACAAGCCTTTAACCAAAACCCTACTAGCCATGACAGACATTTTGTCAAACATATCACAAATATCTAATCTACAGGTGTAAACAACATATTTAACCATAGGGGTGTTATACTTATCTAAGAATCGCTATGAAGCATTGTTTCCTTATATCCTTTATTTCATTATCATCTATTAGGTCATAGATACATTGTTCATTCATTTGCAAGTAAAAACATGATGAGAGACACACATAGCCACGTCCATAAAACACATACATAACCAGCATAATATCAACAAAAATACTAAGGAAATCATAGCCATATGATCCACATATAAACCAATATAATACTCATAGAAATATAAGGATAAATAACTTCATATTGATGATGCAAAATCCAAACGCAGGATGGGACTGTCGTGTTCCACTTGACCATAGAATGGGTGACCCAAATCTCTCTTCATCCATTAACCCCCATGCCGTATTCTAAGCATGAATGTGGGACTTGTTGACAGTGTTGGACCCACCATGTCAAGGGGATTTCGGCGGTAAGAAGTACCAATTAGACTTCAAACTATTTGGTTTAGGAGTCCCAATAGTGGGTCATAAGGTAATGCCTTGACCGTGATGTCGCACAGAAGAAAGTAAGATAACTCTGTCAGTACCAAGGGTGTGACTGCTACTGTGAGACAGGGAAGATGCACAAAAGGTTCTAATACAAAGGGGGTGAGATGAGTACACCCTTGACAAGTTGTATCAATACTCAGCTGGGAAGAGAACACACGAGTGAAGATGCATCACAAGCTAGAAAGTAGAACAGACGACAATCCGAACTGATGGTTAAACCAACAACACATTTACAAAAATATTCTTATAATTGCATACAAATCATTTCATACACAAATATGTAAGTTACACAACATATATCATTAAGGCAACTGGAACAGTCCAACTACAATAACAACATATGCATGAAAATTTGTTGGATCTTATTATATAAAGAACTGTAAGTTCCAATCATACAATACATCCATGTAAACCTACTATATCCATCAGTGAAACATTACAGCCACATCCACCTACTCTTCCAAAGAGATGTACTAGCTCTGTGTAGTGGAGAAGCCAAGGCGCGTTACAATATTGTCCAAGCTTTCTTCAAGATAGTCTTAATAGAAGTTTGGCTGACCAAGAGCCCCTTAGCAATGAGTTATGAGGGACTGTTTATAGCAAAGGGTGGGGTGACCCTTGACATTCCCCTTTGTGACCATTCAACTACCCTCATGACTCTTCACCTACTTTATGACGGTTACATCCACTATTGAGACTTGACTTACACTTGACATGACTCAACATTACAATGCACATGTACTCATGTGAACAATGGCTTGAACAAGCCAAACTAGACATCATTCTGACTTAGACAACTATAGAAGTCCAACTGCTCGACATCCTCATGTTGATCAATAGTAACATATTGATGCCAAGATTGGTAGTCCTTGATAGTGTCCGTGTGTTAAGCCGTGAAATCTGTCTGAAACATGAACCTTACCTCCATAGCATTTGGGTACACTATTTGAGCTCCTCTATCCAACTCATCTGAGAGCATGTGCTTCATTGTCTTAAATCTGGTCAAACCAACAATGTACTTGCGCATGATATCTGCACTGATAGGAAATTCTGGGTTGGTGGCGATGCATATTAACTCATCGAAGTATGAGTCAAGCTCCTGTCGGAACTACTTCTTTTTCTTCGCCTGGGTGAGAGTCCCAAGTGATGGGATTTCATGAGTATGCATTATAACATCCATGCTCTTGAATAATCATGCATGGGAATCTTGTATGCTAGTAATGAGTTGCGGTAGGTCTTCATAGTTTCGAATTTGACACTGGATACGTGCTTGCAACTCGACTGCACTGGCCCTCATCATCTTTGGCAAGTGAACCAGGGCTCCCTTGTACTTCATCGTCCATGCTTGCATGTTATCAATGACAACATATATGTTCTTCAAGATGCGTGCTCTTCTTGCACATCGCTGCTACCAGCCATGGATATGGACGACTACTTGGTCCAGAGTACCAAACTTGGAGTACAATGCTCGCATAATTGTATCAAGGGATAATACTTCATCTAGTATTTCCTTCTTCATTTAAGCTCAGGTGGACATTGTCACCAAGTCTCCTCCTTGCTTGGCCACATGTATTTCCTTCACCATTCGCTCATTCTCAACTATGCGGAAACGAACACTTGAGCTAGTGGCTTCGGCATACACTCTAGTTGCATCGGCCAAAGCAGTTGGATGCTTGTGCACATCAATCACGATCACTTGTTCTTAAACTCCCACAGGGGATGTTTGGTCCTTGGGAGTTGGTACTCTGTGAGATTGCACAACTCAGTGATAAGATTTGTCAAAGGAGATGCTGTGCACCTCTACTTCTAGTTGGCCACCAAGGATCTTAGTGCCTCCTTGGTCATTCGAGACTTGCTCATCATCTGGATGCATTGAAGTGGGTGAGTCAACCTTTTTTTGGTGAGGCATGAGGTCGGTGTCCTATTCCAACTCCTGCTACTCCATGTCTACATCCAACTATTCAAGTGCATGTTCTATCTCATGAGCAAAGTCTTGCCCCTGTGATGGTTCACCCTGTTCACCTGATGCAAGCTGTTTAGATGAATCAACTAGTTGTACAGGCGTTGCTTTGTCTATCTGCACATGGTGCACCCCCTATTGTATCTATTGCTGATGTGCTTCCTTCTCCTATTGGCGCAACTCTTGTTCTTTCCGCAGTTGCTCCCTCATCTCATGCAAATCCTTCTCTACTTCTTCCATTTTCTTTTTATTCCTCTGCCTTCGCGTGATGCGCTTGTCACACTACTACCTCTTTACCTGAATAGCCATAGCTACTTGTTCTATAAGTGGATCTACTTGAAACTTGCAGCTTTGCTCCTCCTCCATGTGGTCGAGAATCTTCCTCTTCCCTTTGTCACGCACAGGTATGCTTGCCTCTGCTTCCTCTGCTACTACTACTACTGTTGCTACTCTCCGTGATGTTGCTTTGTGTTGCTTTGCTAACCGCTCTACAGCAAATCCGACATGTTCATTGGATCTGGAGCAATTGTAGCAATACCTCCATGAGTCTTCCTTGGCCTAATGAAATGCCCCATGGATCCAGTTGAACTGTACTCTCATGTAGTGATCCTTCACAATGCAATGTGGGTCATACGGGTTGAAGCTTTGGAGTTCGAACGGGTACTTCTTCATCTGTTTTGCTTCGACATCCTCCTGCTTAATACTCTGGATCTTATATAACCCAATGTACAATGGAAGAGTGGGCCAAGGTGCCTTCCTCTTTCGCTACAGTCTAGTTGTCAATCCTGCCGAGATGTGATAAGCTACTTCCTGCATGGCCAATACGTCCAAGGAAAACTTTGGTATAACATGCAGAGGCTTATCCGCATTGAACATTCAGATGAAAGTGTTGGATGGTGAGGCATACCAATCTACAATGCCTAACAATGCCTCCATTTCTTCCTTTGACATGCAAGGCAGATCCTGTTTGAATATCATCCTGTACACTGGGGTGACAAAATGTTAGACAACCATATGATTACTCCCCTGAAGTTGCATTCGAACAACAACTTGAAATACATGTTCACAAAGTTTCCATCGGTGACCATTACCACTCCAAGCTTGGGAACTCATGTCAGGAATAGACTACATCTAGGATATAAGCGGACATATAAATCCATGCATGCATAGTCTCTAGTGACTGTCAAGCCTTCGTGACTTGTTCCTTCAGCTAAAGAGCTAGTATGTTGGACTAGTTGCATGGTCTTCCTTCTCTAGCCAGTAGGTCCAATGCGATCACCCAACTCTGAGGAAAGGTTTCAGTGCTCACTTGGCCACTTATATGACATGTGAATATGACCAAGTATGGGTATGCCTTCCTCAATATCTTTGTCTTATAGATCTGGTTGCGTGTCATCCTTAAACAAGCTGGCTCTTTTGCCCAATCCTTCAGAAAGTCTCTAGATTTACCTCTGCTGATGGGCGAGCTAAATAGAGGACTCATGACAGTCGCGGGCTCTGACATTTGATATATCTCATCATAATCTCGTGCCTAGAAGGTTTCAAGCCTCATCCCATTGACACTACTCAAGGTCATCGTCTCGGGGTCAGTGTGAGAGACGATCCAGTGAATCATGTCTGTGCATGGGAACGCGAGGTATCTGCATGCAATCTAGTACAAGAAAGACTTTTGAATGTTCACCTACACCTGATAGTCTTCGAGGTCTTCCCCAAAAGTCCCTGCGAATGCTTCATTAACATCTTTCCACTTCAGTTTGATGTCCTTGTCTAGATACAGCTTCATATCTTCATAGATTAGTAGACTAGAGGACACCTACTCAACTACTACTCCAACCGCAACTCCATCAGTGTCATGTGATCCTATTCTCTTGGAAGCCATTGAGATATATGAACAACTAAAAGATTTGGAAACAAGTAGTATGCATGGCAAGAAATATGTCAGTGGAAGCAAAGCAAATCCACGGAACGACACCACACATACTTGGGAAAATGATGAGCAAGATTGTGCAAATTTTACTAATAGGTTGGGTGACTAGCTACTAGAACTACACAAAAGGTAGTCTAGGTTGTCTCAGGGGTAGGAATAGTTTTTGGATCTATGAAATGTGTAATCCAGTCAGGCAGCTGACTGCTGGGATTGTGCAATGCACAATTCCAAGTGGGAAGGACTGCTGGCCCAGGGACAAACTTGCACAATTTCTTGGGCCAAGCAGCCACTGTCCTCCAGAAATGTGAAAAACAGTCCTGGAGGCCAATGTTGGGTGGGAATGTGCATTTATAGAGAGGAAGGTGAGCCTTCCTTCTCTAGATTGCACAATGTAGCCTTGGTGAAGGTAGAGCCTGGGCCAAGGTTGGCCCAGGTCGCCGACGGGAAACTAAAAGAAACTAAGACAGTAAATGCATCGCAGCACTAAGTGATAGCAGAAGTGATTGATAGTGCATGCAAAACATGAATGAAAGATTCAACAAACAGACCAACATGCATGTGGGTGAGGTAGTTCGCCGGTTGGGTGAACTTCCATGAAAAGTAGTTTCATGCATGCGACAATAGTGAGATAGAAACAAAAACTGAAATAGAGCTAGGAAAATCTATTATACATGTAAATGACAACAAGCATTCAAAGAAATCAAGCAAACAACACTCACACAAGTGAATACACAAAAAGTGACCTAAATGTTGAAAAAGACAAGTTGAGGCCACTTACCTGTGAATAGCTGAGCCGGATGTGTCAAAGAGTCTTGGATGTGATGTGGGATGTCAGAGCTCCAAGATCAATGTTAATGAATGAGCTCTAATGAATAAATAAGTGTGGTATCATGATGTGCATGCCATAAATTCAGGAAAAAACGACACTTGGGGGAAACTTCTAAAACAACTTTGCATGTAACCCCCAGCTGCTAATAATAGATCCCAAAATAATGGGATGCCTTTTTCATGTCGTATTTTTCCATTCTAGGAAGAGCAAGTCATGCATGCATGCAAGTCAAGATTCCTTGGTCTTGGGTGGAATTGGTCAACTGGACTGTTCATGCATGCAGTTGCTCAACTACTTGGGAAAAATATGCATTCCTAGTTAGGAGTTGGGCTGACTGCCCAGGAGGATTGCACAATTTCTGGGTAGAGCGGTTGACTACTACCCAGATTTGCACAAATCCTAGGCTGAGCAACTCTACTAGGGAAATTTACGCAAATCCTGCTAGGAGTGTTGGCTAGCAAGATTGCGCAATCCTAGAGCCTAGTAGGCTGCCATAGAGGATTGCGCAACTTTTCAAGGAAAGGCTAGTTACCCTTGAGAAATGCACAATTTTCAAGGGGAACTTGCTCAGCCTACAGTTGGACCAAGTCCGAGTGAACATCCTGTGAGTGGAATGGATCGATTTGATGACAGGCTTCCTTTGTGCGAGGAAAACACTGAAGCTTGAATACTTGACGAAACAAGACAAAGCATTGTGAAAGGTTGGTAGGGAGGCTCCAAAACAGGCTAAGGAAAAATTTTGGAGGGTGGTTGTAGCAGCTACCATAGGACTCAAACCAAAAGAACCAACCAGGGCATCCCAATGCTAAACCACCTCACCCTCATCAATAGAAACTTAGCTTTATCGTAATCCATCCCGAATCACTAGGCCAACAAAATAAACATGTAATAAGATTTTTTACCATGATCCCCACCCGATCGCTAGGCCAAACAAGCATGGATGCCACTAGATTTCTCCACCTACACCATGAGGAATTTTCCTCTCTCCTAGTCTCTCAGGCTTTACCATAATCCACATCGGATCACTGGGCCCTAAACCGAGACCCGCTCTCTAGACTTGACTGCATCCCATCCCAAGATTAATAGGCCCAACGAAGAGCAATCCACCTCTTGGCTTTACCATATATCCCGCCATTCACTGGTAAGGATTCCTAGGCTCACCGAGGAAACACAATCTTAGCTTTATTGCAACCCACATTTTGGCTGAAGAGTTACTAGGTTAGTGGCTTTATCATGATCCATACTCTGGATCAGGGACCACTAGGCCATGTGCTCTATTATTCAGAGATCCACCTCACTCAGCTTTGAATCCATCCGGTAATCTAGCTCAACCAAAACATGAGAACCCCATCACACCATGGCTATTTAGAAATGGAAAGCCTCGGCTGAAAACACTATCACACCTGGAAAAACCCATGCCATAACAGTAAAAGAACCAAATGCAATACCATGCATGTCAAATATAGCAAGGAAAACACACATGCAAATCGATACCTGCAAAGAATATTGTTGTAGCTGCTTGATCTTGCTCTTCCTTGTTTGCTCCTTCCTTCCTCTTGCCTTCTTTGCCTTTCTTGATCAAATGCTAAAGTGCTCCAAGAGAACTCTAAGTGTCCAAGAGTGAGAGAGAGAGAATAGAAGAGAGCTCCACCAAAACCTCTCAAAAGCTTGTCAATTGATCCTTAGAAGCCTTTTTATCAATGAGGCCTCAATTTTCTCCAATTTCCATTATTTTCCTTCATTTTCTTCCTCACGTGCAAGCTGTGAATTTTCACCTTCATTTTCTCCTAATTTCCATTATTTTCATAAATAAAATGCCAAATAAATTCCATTTTTCCTTTCCAAATAATTATCCATTGCCATTGCCAATTTCCTTAGTCATAACAAACCAAATGGACACCCACACTAGGATGTTTTTCCCAACATTCAGCTTGGAATAAGTGTCCCATCAACCATGGTTATTATTTTTCCTTTATTAACTTTTAATACATGGAATTTTCACCAGCACTGTTACAAAACTCTCCCCCTTGGGGGACACCATCCTCAGTGTTCAACCACACCTATACCTTAGAAAAACCACCGAAAATAAAACATACTTCCCATGGAGCTTTATAACATAATTCGATAAAGTATTTACAATGGTCACCCTACTAAAATGCAAACCAACATGACAACTTAACAACATGAAAACTATAATGACAAGAAACCCATGCTTATTGGAGCTTTATAACACAACTTATGGTGGTATTTGCATCCATATACATTTGTACATATACCAAAACATTATCAAGCATGGACCAAAAAATATACCAAAGACACATACCAAAACACCATACCAAACTACTTTACCTCAACCGGAAAACAATGAAGGATACATAGCCCTCATCTATTATGCCATCTCCAATGTAGCTTCATCAGGCCTAAATTTCTTCCACTGCACTTTAACCTGCTCGATTTCTCAGTTTTGAAGCATGAACACCTTTTTCTAAAATATACACTGAGGCTCCATCTGGAATTCTCCATTTGGTTCCACTTGCAATACAGACCATTCAATCACATGATCAACATCTTCAGCATACTTCTTAAGAAATGGCACATGGAAAACATCATGGACTTTTATTGTCAAAGGTATTTCAAGTTGATAGGCTATTGTCCCAATCCTCTCAATAATACTAAATGGCCCACTAAGCCATGGTTCTAGCTTGGCACATGATCCAATCCGTAAGGATATATTCTTTGGTTTGATGTGAAAGTACACCTTTTCACCAACCTGGAACTCCTTGAACAACCTGTGCTGATCTACATAGCTGTTTTGTCTAGTCTGTGATGCCTTTAGGTTCTTCTTTATAACCTACATTTCCCATTCCATGTCCATCAACATGTCTAATCCAATCAACACCCTGTCAACTAGATCACTCCAACTAATGGGAGTATTGCAACTCCATCCATGTAATGCCTCAGATGGACTCATCCTCAAGGACTCCTGATATGCATTGTTGTAAGTGAACTCTACCAGTGGAAGATACTCTTCCCACTTTCGATGTTGATGCATCACGCACATCCTCAAAATTTCCTCAATTATCTTGTTGACCCTTTCAGTCTATCCATCTATATATGGATGATACGTTGTAATTAAGGCCAACCTTGTGCCCATACCTGCGAAAAACTCCTCAAAAAACTTGGATGTGAACTTTACATCCCTATCTGACACAATCTTCTTTGGAACACCATGAAATCTTACCACATCTCTGATGAATACTTGTGCTACATCACTAGTTGTGAATGAAGACTTCACTGGAATGAAGTGTGAAACCTTTGTCAACCTATCCACAACAACCATGATAAAGTCCATGGAAATGACCTCCCATTTCCATTCTTGAATCACAATCAACTATAACATTCCACATGGATACTTACACTCTGCCTTCACCTGTTGACAATCAAAACACCTAGCCACAAACTCTACTACATCCTTCTTCAGGTTTTGCCAATAATAAAATTTATTCACCACATTCAATGTCTTCTGATAACCTAGGTGACCTGAATATGGTTTCACATGAAACTACATCATGATCACCTTCTTGAGCTCACTGTTGTCTAGCACAAATATCCTATCTCTAAATCCGACCAATCCATCTTCCATGAGGTGATAGTCCACATCATGTGCACTTGCATCTATACCTATACTTGTACCACTACCTGTACCGGTACCACCACACATACATATACTTGTACTCTGCTACAACCTATGCCTAATCTCCATATATCTGACATCCTGTTGACCTGCCTGTAGTATCCTATCCTGTAAGTCTGTCCCATAGGAACTCATAGTTGTTAAGTGACTTACCTGTACCCACCTGCTAAGAGCATCTACCACCCTGTTCTCCTTCCCTTTGATGTACCTGATCTCTAAGTCAAATTCACTGATTTTGGTCAACCAACTAGCTTGCCATGCATTCAGATTCGATTGGTCAAACAAATACCTCAACCCAATGTGATCACTCATCAACACAAACCTCCTACCAAGAAGATAGTGCCTCCACATCTTCATTGCATGTATGATCGTTGCTAACTCAAGATCATGTGTCGGGTAGTTCTTCTCATGCTCGTTTAGTTTTTGTGACTCATAAAATACCACCTATCCATATTGCATAATGACTCCACCAAGTCCTCTTATGAAAGCATTTGTACATACTACAAACTCTTTGCCTGGATCTGCAATCTATAACACTGGAGCATGTATCCTTAACTGCTTAAGTTGCTCAAAATTTGCCTCACACTCCTCTGTCTAGTCAAACTTCTTACCTTTCCTCTGCAATGATGTAATAGGATAAGAAATCTATGAGAATTTCTTGATGAACCTCTGGTAATAACCCGACAACCCCATGAAAGATCTCACCTCATCCACATTTCTAGGAGTTACATACTCCATGATGGCCCTTATCTTTTATGGATCCATTGCTACGCCCTCCTTGGAAACAACATGTCCCAAGTAGTGTAGCTTGGTCTAAAATAAACTACACTTGTTGAGCTTAGCATACAATTGATGCTCTCTCAACAAACTAAACACTGTTGCTAAATTCTCGGCATGCGCTTCCTCATTTTTTAAATATACCAATATGTCATCAATGACCACAATAGAAAACTTATCCAAATATGGATGCAACACACTATTCATCAAGCACATAAATGTAGCTAGAGCATTAGTCAAACCAAATGGAACTACAACAAACTCATAATTCCCATACCTAGTACAGAAATTTGTCTTGTAAATGTCCTCTTCTTTGATGCATACCTAGTGGTATCTTGATCTCAATTCAATCTTCGAGAACATTGTAGCTCCCTTCAACTGATTGAACAAGTCATCAATCCTCAGAAACAAATACATGTTCTTGACAGTCACTTTGTTCAATTTCCTTTACTCAATACACAATCTAAGAGTACCATCTTTCTTCTTCACAAAAAATACAGGTACACCCCAAGGTGAAACATTTTGTCTAATGTATCCCTTGTCCAACATTTCCTTCAACTGAAACTTCAACTCTACCGACTCGTGTGTGCTCATCTTGCAAGGTGATTTTGATGTTGGAGCTGCCCCTGGCATTAACACAATAGAAAAGTTTATTTCCATGTGAGGTGGCATCTCTAAAATGTACTTAGGAATACATCTTGAAACTTCTTTAGAACTAGATACCTGCTCAAAACATCTGCATCCTCAACTTCCTTACCTTTGTCACAAGAAATAAATACGGCAAATAACACACACCCTTTCCTATGACAACACTTTTCCTGCATAGTTGTTACCAAGGTAACTGATGTGTCTTTCTTCTTTCCCTATAAGACTCTTAGTTCCCTGTTTTTATCCACACACTTAATGGCTTTGTCATAACAATTCACCTTGGTTCTATGCAGATACAATCAATCCATTTCCAAAAACATACTCTATGATCCCAATAGTAATACATTCAAATGTGATGTGGTAGGTATACCATTCAAATCAAATGCACAAGCTCTTACACAATTTGTACCTGTAGCCAACTACACTAACCAAGATTCTACATGCAATTCCTTAATCAAACCACACTTATCCACCAAGTCAGAACTAACATAGCTATAATTAGATCCATGGTCAATCAAAATAGAAATAAATTGATCACAAAGCTTAACATCCATCTCAATGATATATGCCTGATGGTTTTTCTATTCGTTTCCCAATGTTACATAAATATGAGGAACGCTCTGACCAACATCCCCAACATTTTGTGCCTCTTACGCACTATATATCTGAGGCCTACCACCTTGATTCTATGGATAATCTCTCTTAAGGTGTTCCTTACCACATATCCAATGCTCCAACCAACCAGTACCCTCACCTCTATGTTGTTTCTCTGACCCATGTCCCTATCCAGTTATATTGAACCTCTTTTGTGGTGCCACATTTTCTTTCTCATCTGCATTTTGAGGCCCTGCTCTTTTTGGCTGCCATTTACCTTTACCTTTGTCTTTTCATTTCCATCCTTGCTGAGATTCATTCTTACACTTTGAATGTTCATAGAAATGCTTCAATTTCCCAATAACTTCCTCAACTGACCAAGGCTCATCATACTCAATCTGTTCTCTAAATGCTAATGGAATAACCATTGAAAAGTCACTGAACTTTAGCCTTCTCATATTTAATATATGATACATACCTCAATAGCTCTAGGAACTTAGTCATGTAGTACCTCAAGGTCTTACTTTTGTAGTACCTTTATGAAAAGTACTTCTTCCTGAAAAGCCTCTAGAACTCATGCCAAGTCATCGATCCTGATGTCTCTAACCCACTTCACATCTTTCCACCAAATGTTTGTTTTACCTCTCAAGTTAAAGATAGTTATTGTGGGCTTCATATTATCTGTATACTCATGCAACTTAAGAACTTCTTCATCCCAAGTATCCAAACCTCTGCATCTTTCGGCTTCTTCACATCTCCATCAAAAGTAGGTGGCTTTTCTTTCTTAAAATAATCTTGAAAGTATCCCCTATCACTCCTCATGTAAGGATGATAACGATAATGATCATGATTCCCGTCAGAACTAGAACTAGAATAGTACTTGTATCCATCACCTCTCCTATTTGGAATATCAAACAATTTTCCATCTCTAACCATGTCATCTCTATCCAACTTGGAACCACCATGAGACCTACTTCCATATGCCCCATTAGTTTGTTGCTCATGTTGATGGTTAATCAGAAGTGGCCCTTTTTGCTGTAACTTTGACAAACTTTGAAGAAGTATTGTATTAACCTCTGGTTATTTCTCTTGTTCCTGTATGATTTTGTCATTATCCACCTTACAACTCCTTATTTCTTCCTTCAAGATTCTCAATGTGTCTTCCAAATCAGAAGAGTGCCCAACACCAAACTTCATCTGATTCATAGGGAGAGTCTTTATACTCTACCATCTTGCTAGTCATTTTATCTCTTTCCTACAAGCATACTATGTCAGCTAAACCAAATCACAATAATTCATAAGTATATAACCATGTAACCATCAGTCTAGCTAGAGTCCATGCATCAATGCATGACAATATCAACTACACATACAATGACCTCATGCATGAAAACACAACCATACCAATGTACACTGAAATTATGCAAGCATAAACAACATTTAACCAATCATACACTCATGATGACATACTTCATAGCAACAACATCCGCATTCACATGGAAACATCACTATAACCATGACTGACACCATGCATATGTAACATGCACATAGACCACAAGAATGACTAACATACTTGAAAATGACATGAATGCATGACCAACACACCACCCATCCAATCTGAGGGGTGAATCATGCTCTAATACCACTCTGTAACACCCTCCTTCCACATCTACCCAAGTAACCATCCAACCAGGGTAAACATGTGATAAGAGGCTACTATGATTGGATTCAATCTCCTATTTGACCTTAAAGAAGTGGAATTGATGAAAAAAAAACATACATACCTTACACATCAACTAGAGGACTCCCAAGAATCATCACATACACTCAGGTAGCTAGCCCTTGGGTCCCACTGAGGTTTTAGACCACTTGACCCCCAAACACTCCCATGATATGGACCTAAAAATTTCCAAGAGGCTCTCGATGCTTTCATGCCAGCATCCAAGGATGATTTTTCCCATTTTTGTGCTAGCATTCCTAGGATTTGAGCCACTTTTTCAGGCCTAGAGCCTAGGTCACTGCCTAGAATTGATTGACACCTCCATAACAAAAAGATAACATGGAAACTATGAAGCAAATGTAAATACTTGAACAAGCCCTTAACCAGACCCCTGCTAGCCATGACAGGAATTTCGTCAAACATATCACAAATATGTAATCTATGTGTGTAAACGACATATTTAAACATAGGGGTCTCATAGTTATCTGAGAATTGCTATGAAGCATTTTTCCCTTATATCTTTTGTTTCATTATCATATATTAGGTCATAGATACATTGTTCATTCATTTACAAGTAAAAACATGATGAGAGCCATACATAGCCATTGTCATAAAACATATACATAACCAGCATAATAGCAACATAAATACCAAGGAAATTGCATCCATATGATCCACATATAAACCTGTATAATACTCATAGAAATATAAGGAGAAATAACCTCATATTAATGATGCAAAATCCAAACCCAGAATGGGACTACCATGTTCCACCCGACGATAGAATGGTTGAGCCAAATATCTCTTTAGTCATTCACCCCCATGCCATATTCCAAGCATGAATGTGGGACTCAAACCAAAAGAACCAATTAGGGCATCTCAAGGTTAAACCACCTCACCCTCATCAATAGAAACCAGGCTTTACTATAATCCATCCTGGATCACTAGGCCAACACAATAAACACAAAATAATAGGATATACCATGATCTCCACCCAATCACTAGGCCAACACAATAAACACAAAATAATAGGATATACCATGATCTCCACCCAATCACTAGGCCAAATAAGCATGGATTCCACTGGATTTCTCGACCTACACCATGAGAAATTTTCCTGTCTCCTAGTCTCCCAGTCTTTACTGCCTACACAGGATCACTAGGCCCTAAACCAAGACCCACTCTCTAGGCTTGGCTGCATATCCCATCCTAGGATTACTAGGCCCTATATGGAGAGAAATCCACCTCTTGGCTTTACCATATATCCCACCATTCACCGGCAAAGATTCCTAAGCCCATTGAGGCAAAACAATCTTGACTTTACCATAACCCACAATCTGGTTCAAGGGTTACTAGACCAGTGGCTTTATTGTGATCCACAATATGGTTCAAGGACCATTAGGCCATGTGCTCTATCATTCGGATATCCACCTCACTAATCTTTGAATCCATCTAGAAATCCAGCTCAACCAAAACATGAGAACCCCATCACTCCATGGCTATCCAGAAATGGAAAGGCTAAGCTGAAAAATATTGTCACACCTAGTAAAACCCATGCCATAACAGTAAAGAACCACATGAAATACCATGCATTCCAAATCTAGCAAGGAAAACACACATGCAAATTGATACCTACAAAGAATATTATTGTAGTTTCTTGATCTTTCTCTTCCTTTCTTGCCCCTTCCTTCCTCTTTCCTTCTTTTCCTTTCTTGACCCAATGCCAAAGTGCTCCAAGAAAACTTTAAGTGTCCAAGAGTGAGAGAGAGAGAATAGAAGAGAGCTCCACCAAAACCTACCAAAAACTAGCCAACTAATCCTCATAATCCTTTTTATAAATGAGGCCTCTATTTTCTTCAATTTCCATTATTTTCCTCCTCACATGCAACCTATGACCTTTCACCTTCCTTTTCTCCTAATTTCCATTATTTTCATTAATGAAATGCCAAATAGATGTCATTTTTCCTTTCCAAAGCCTTAGCCATTGCCTTTGTTAATTTCCTTAGCCATAACAAACCGAATGAACACCCACACTAAGATGTTTTTCCCAACATTCAGCTTGGAATAAGTGTCCCATCAACCGTGGTTATTATTTTTCTTTTTTAACTTTTATTGCATGGAATTTTCACCAAGGTTGTTATAAGACTTGAAAAATGTTCATTGATTGTAAGGTGTTAAATAAAATTACACTTAATAATATGTATCCCTTTCCTAGGATAGATTTTCTATTGGATTAGTTGCAACAATCAAAATACTTCACCAAGATGGATTTAAAACCAAGATATCACCAAGCGCAAGTCAAGGAAGAAGACACATGGAATATAACCTTCAAAACCAAACAAGTTTTGTATTGGTGGTTAGCCATTCCATTTTGTCTTTGCAATGCACTATATGCATTCATGAGATTAATGAATGATGTATTTCACCCTTATTTAGATTCATTTTATATAGTTTTCTTGGATGATATGTTCGTTTATAATGCTACCTAGGAAGATCACATCTCACATTTGATGCAAGTGCTAAAGACTTTGAAGACACACTAACTATTGGAAAATCTAAAGAAATGTGAGTTTGCATAGTATTCTTTGTTGTATTTATGCTATGTTATTGGTGGAGGGGAGCTTAAGATATATCCTACCAAAATGGTGGCCATCATGAAGTGGTTGGAACCTATAAATGTTTATAAGGTCATGAGTTTCGTTGGGGAAACATGGTACCTGAGGAAATGCATAGCTTCATTTTTGGTCGTATTTGCACCACTCCATGCCATAACAGTGAGTGGTAGGAGTTTCCTATTTGGGAAGGGTAAAAAAATTTCTTTAAAGAGGCAAAGAAGAAAATTAGTCAAGAATCAATTCTTTCATTTCCCAAACTTACAACAATAGTTTGAAGTGGAGATGGATGCAAGTGGACATGCTATGGGAGTGACCTTGATGCGGGGTGGAAGGATTGTATGCTACCATTATAAAGTGTTTCATGGGGTGGTTCTCAACTACCCTACCTATGACAAGGGACTCTATGACATAGTAAAATCTATCAAAATATGGAAACACTTTTTGATGGGAAAGGAGACCGACATCCACACATATCACGAACCACTATAGTACGTATAGGCCCATAGTAAGTTATAACAAACTATACACTATAAGTGGATGGGGTTTTTACATCAGATCCATTTAGTGGTTAAGTATAAGAAGGGAAGTACAAACAAGTTGTCTTACATGCATTCAAGGCCATCCACATAAAATAGCATAGCTTTGGGAACTATTATGTACATGCAACCTTTGACCCATGATGTGTATAGAGAAGAATATATAGAAGATGAGGACTAAAGGGAGGTGTATCAATTGATATAAGGCCATATTCATGTGGATTATGGTGGTAGTATAGTTGAATATCGTATCCAAAATGGTTACTCTATAGGTTGGAAAATTTATATGTTCCTAAATGTGAGTGGTTGCAGCTAATTATATAGGCTCACACCTGCAAGGTTGCAGAGAATTTTGATGTTGGGAAGATAATTTCCAATTTGTAGAGGTATCTATACTATCCCAAGATGCAAGAAGTTGTCTTTAGGTTCATTGTTGTCCTAGTAAGCCTACTAACAAGGGAAAAGGTCTATGTCATTCATTATCTATACCCTCTCCTTCGAAAAAACATTTCTATGGACTTTTTGGGAGGTTTACCAACTACTAGGTTGGGACATCACTACCTATTTGTGGTTGTTGAAAAGTTTAGTAAGATGTGCATTCTCATGCCTTGTAAAAAGACCATCATGGGGTAATAAGAAACAAAGTTTTTATTTGAATAGGTTTGGGTTCATTTTTGGATACCAAGGAGCATTGTTTTAGAAAGGGACACTAAAATTCCCAAAGCATTTTGGACTTTGTTGTGGGAGAAATGAATACAAAATGGAAGTGGTCTACAACATTCCATCCACAAACATATGGGAAAATAGAAATAGTTAGCAGGACTTTGGTACATATATTTAGGTGTTATAATCAAAATCGTATAGATATTTGGGATGAAAAGATGGTCTGCATACATCACTTCTACAATAGAGAGGTCCACACTTCAACTGGTAAGTCACCTTTTGAGAATTGTTTTGAATATTTTCCACCTTCACCTTTGGATGTAGTATATGGACAACAAGGAGGAGTGATGGAGGGTCTCATAATAAATTCTCTAAGAGAAGAACAAATTGTTGAGAATATTAGGAAGATCCATTTATACATACAGGAGGTGTTGAAGAAGTCACAATAAAAATACAATGCCAGGCATGATAAAAAAACATAGAGGTAATTTAGAGTGGGAGATAGATTATGGTTACAATTGAAAAAGGAGAGTCTATAGGGTGTTGGTAAGAAATTTAAGGTTCTACAATATGGTCCTTTTGAGGTACTAGAAAGGCTGGAAATAATTCTTATAGACTCAGTCCACCCATACATGTGCATTTACTAAGTGGTGAATGTGGAAAATCTCAAACTATATGAGCCTTCCATGTTGGATTAGAAATAGGAGTGGGTCCTATCTTCCATACATGACATAGCTCAAATTCTTAGGAAGAGTTGATTAAGGAAACATATTTTTAGAAGAGATCTAAAACTATAAGATAGGGGTAGCATGACCTTTAACATATTGGGTTGAAACAACAACTTCTAGACAAGGATAAAGGTACTTTAGGGAGAAGTTAGAGAGAAATTTCCTCACCTCCTTCAATAAATGTTTTGGGGACCAAAATCCTCCTAGAATAGGGAGGATTGATCTAGATTGGATCATTATATAATTTCCAATCCTTTTGGATGCTTTCATAGTGTGGAAAAATTAAAGGAAACAACTTATAGGAATAGTTTTATCAATAGGACCTAGTTTGTAGGATTCAAGTTTGAAACCTTCTGGGGCCAATTTAAGTTATTAAATGATGCTTTTGAGGGATAAAACTTTCATGTTTTAATGAAAGACCTTGTGATTCTATTCTATGTCAAATACCTTCCTGATGATGCAAGAAAGACATTAATTGGAGTTTGGATGCAAAATTTATGCCTTTTAGAGGTTGACCTATCATGATTGACCACCATAATTCGAGAGGATGCCACGCCAACCCTCGTTATTCATGGAAAATGAGCTAGCCATGTGAATACTATGAAGAAGAATCTAGAAAGGTTAAATTTGTAACTCTAGTTGAGAGTTTAAGGAGTAAAACTTAACTCTTAGTTGGTTATTGGTTTGTATCATTACTAGGCCACTAGGAGGAAAAGGTGTTGATTAATTTTTTATTGTATCTTGTTACACAGTAGAGAATAACAATTTGGGTGTCATCGTGAGAGATCGTAATAGAGGGTGTTTATGTTTTTTCATAGCCCATGGGTCATAGGCCTCAGTTAAATCCATAGGGAGTGTCTTCTCTTTTGTACTTTCATTATTTCCATTCTAGACAAAAGGGAGTAGAGAAACCTCACCTTTTAGTTGGATTTTCTCCAAAAAGGGTTTCCCAAAGCATATCTTGGTGGTCATTTTGATTGTTGTGTGTTTGTATTTCACTATTCTCTGTTTTGTACATCTTATCTATTGCATGTATAAACAATAAAATCAATATAACAGATCTAGAATCTAAAGGAATTAACCCTTCATAGTATAGATTTTGGTTTATTTTAATAGATCTATTGCGATGAACTGTCCAATGGAATATCCGTGAAAATTATAGATAATCAAAGTTGTGATATGTTGCAATTTGCAACTTCTTAATGTTGTGATGTATAACAACTCTCAAAATTTTAAAGCTTGTGATATACAACTTAAAAATTTCTCAAACTTGTGATATACAACTTAAAAATTTCTCAAACTTGTGATACATCACACCTTAGAAAGTTTTCAAACTCACAATATAAACTTAAAACATTTTCAAAGTTGCAAACTTAGAACAAAATTACCATCAAACGAGAACTATTACCTCAAAAAGAGAACTCTAGCAAAAAAAACCCCACAAAAACATGAAAAAACAGCGTGAAAATGAAAAGTGTTGATGCTAAAATAACATTTTTTTTTCGAGGTAATTTTCGACATTTTTAAAAAATGGAAGTAAAAGCAAATTTTTTTGTGCAAAAAACACCCTGAAAATGAGAAATGTTGATACTGGAATAACGTATTTTCTTTTTTCGGGGTAAATTTTCAACATTTTTTAATAATGATGTTAAAGATGAAATATCATGACTTCGAAAAACCTTAAAATTCCAACGATAGGCATGATATTAAAGATTAAATATCATGTCTTTGAAAATTTTTAAAATTCCAGTTATTTTTAGGCATGGCATGAAAGATAAAATATCATGTCCCTGAAAAGCCTTAAAATTCCAACAATTTTCAGGCACGACATTAAAGATAAAATATCACGTCTATGAAAAGCCTTAAAATTTCAACAAATTTCAACTATGGTGTTAAAGAAAAATACTTATAATTGTTTTCAACCATAGCATTAAAGATAAAATATTATGACTTAGAGAAACCTTAAAATTTTGATAATTTTTCAACCCTGGAATTAAAACCAAAGATCGTGACTACAAAAAATCTTAGGTTTTCAACATATTTCAACCATGGCCTTATGGAAAAAATAATGACTATTATTATTTTTAAATGAACACCTAAATGAAAGAGTCATTACACCAAGAGTAATTATTTTTTTAAATGCTAAAAGTATAGCGATTTTAAAATCTTAGCCTAAAACAACTTAACAAATTACAACAAAACAATTAAAAATCAACCATCAAATCAACACACATTGTAGGTGACCTCGACCCATTATAATGAAAAATTAATGGCCAACAATGAAATTGACACATTGTGGGGGCAAACTCGATCCATTATAATGAAAACTTTAAAATCACCTGTCAAATTAACACATAATAGGATTGGGTTGCTAGTCGATGATCGACACATACCCTGCTGAAAAATATAAAATAATAAATAAACAAATAAAAATGAAAAATACAAAAAAAAACAAATATTAAAACATTGAAAAATTAATAAATTAA
>APFE030912098.1:481091-504763 GCA_000404065.3 Pinus taeda | reverse complement strand
TTTTAATTTGCAAAACAAATTAAAATTTTCATTATTAAAAAACATTGTTAAAAAAAATGAAAAACAAATGTTCAGAAAACCCTTTAAAAATAAACATATTAGGATGAAAACAAGAAGAGGAATTAGACAACTTGAAAAATGGTTAAATAATCAACATTTTAAAAAAAATGTGCATACTTAGGACATAAGAATATTTTAAGTGTCGAAATATGTCTTTAAAAAAAATGATGATATTTTTCAAAATCCGTATGAAAATCATCAACATTTTAAAAAAAATTATTCACACTTAATACATTAGAAAATTTAAAGTGTCAAAAATCATCCCCCTAAAAAAATGGGTTGACGTTGTGCATCAACGCTTTTCAAACTCAATATGAAAATCACTAACATTTAAAAAAAATGTTGATACTTGATACATAAGAAAATATAAAATGCCAAAAATATGCTAAAAAAAAGTTTTATTATGAATCAACACTTTCCAAAATCGGAAGATTTTTTTGCTCCCTGAAAAAAAACAGGTAATTGGTAAAGTTCTCGTTTGATTGGTAACTATGTTTTAGAAATCTGTTTTATGAAATGCATTGTATCACAAACTTATAAAATTTGTGACATTGCATTGTAATGCAATAAAAAGCATTTTAGTTACAACATTTCATTGGTCTTGAAGTTTTCTAAGTTATGATGCATTTTGAAGTTATTAAATGTTGCAACACACCACAATTTAGCAATTTTAAAAGTTGTGATACTTAGATCTTAATAATTTGCTCCAGATAAATTAGTGAAAAGAAAAGCAATCCAAGAGATGCAAAAATAATTTCAAAGTTGATGGGATACTGAAAGAGTTAGAGGCATACTCAAAGTGATTTTTTTTCAAGTCGTAATATGAAAATTGGAGATTTTGTTTTTTTTATTTACGACACAAAGATTTGGAAAGCAACAACCTTTTTCCCAATTCACATGACAAATGGGGAAAAAGTAGGGAAGAGTTGTTACTTGTTAATACAAGGACATATGAACTCATCTAAAAGGGAAAATAGAATGGTGTTCAAGTGCAATGTTATGTTGCTATGGTTTTCCTTTCTATTTCCATTGTTTTTTTGTATATAAATTGGTGAATTGTTTACCATTTTCTATTGATTTATAGATTTCCCTTTGAGCCTATATTTTTTCCAAGTGGGCCATTGATAGGTGTCAACATTTCTCTCTCATGTTAGGCTCTTCCATGGGTGCTCCCAATAGATAAATTGAGGAATTTAGTGCATCCCATCCCCTTCTCCAAGCAGTTTCTATTTATCTAGATTTTGTTTCTATTTCTAGAGAGTATATCCCATAGGTCTACCCCATTGAACTATGATAAGCAACAACTTGTCTACAATTTTGTAATCCCTATAGGCTCATGCATGAAAATTAGAAAAACTAGACAAAGAAAGGAAAGAACACATACCTTATCTTGAGGCTAGTCCTATCTTGATGTTGGTTAGTATGATATTTTTCAAATCCTATCCTAAGCTCTTAAAACTTGCACCTGTAAACACAGACCAAAGTATCCAAATATCCTATCTTATCCTATCCTACACGAGAGTTAGTTGCATAAATCAATATAACAAGCAATGATAACCATTAAAGTACACAAAATCATGGGGGGTAGCATATACCTTTTATTAGATGGAGACATAATATTTGTACCACTTCCAAGCTCTTTAATCCAACACTCCTCCTCTCACCTACACCCATAGTCAGGCTTCACTAATTGGTAGGCTTATCTCAAGATTGAGGTCTTACTTTGATATAATTTACTTGCTTTTCATTTTTTTCCCTTTCTTTGCTTCATGGAAGATATTTTCATATAATTGACATAATAAGGTGGAGGGGAAGAACCTAGACAATTTTTTTTACTTAATTTGATCTCAGCATGCCTTCCTTATCCTCAATTTTTATCATTGTTTTATCTTGTCAACCTTTATTTACTCGCTCTGGCAACCCTATCCTCCTTGATGCTCCTTGTATATCATGTAAGAGAATTTGACTCTTGTTGTCAAGTCTCTGAGAGAAATGTGACACTACTTGTTGGTGCACCAATAATGTTAGAAGACTAAACTTAAGCATTTTTAGGGTTTTCATGAAGCATATCTAACAACTTCATCATGTCATTGTGTCACTTTTGTAATGGAATTAGGGGAGTGTCATTTTCTACTATAAAAATTTCCCTCAAATACAACATCATCAATTTATCAAAAAGGTGGATTCCATTCCCCATCTAAATCTCTCATCCATCGGGGCAAAAAAAAAAATCCTCGCCTTTGTCGAGAGGCCTCTAGTTTGGAAATTCACAGGTTTATGGCCTAGTTTGAAAGTTATGGCCTCATGGGTAATAAAAAAAATGGGTCCCAACAATTAATGACCATGTTTTTGCATTTGTTGCAAGGCGTGGGTATTTCATATTTCTTTTTTTTAAAGCAAGAAAGCTCAAGATTTAATTTTTAGATATGACCCTTATTTTATTGGTTCCAAAGGAATGTTTCTATCTCCATGGACATTATAATTCAACCCAAAATAGGAAATAATTTCAACTCATGTCTGGGTTAGGTTACCCCGCCTCTCGCTAATATTTTGGAATGAAAGTTCTCTAAAAGGAATTGGAAATTAATTGTGTTCCTTCATTACCTATGAAAAATCAAAAGGGGATTTATATTCACATGCAAGAATATGTGTGGAGGTTGATCTAGGGAAGGGACTCCTAAAGCCCTCGAAATCAACTTCAATGGGTGGATTCATCAATAAGCATTATAATATGAACATATTCCTTTTAAATGCATGGTCTTATCATTCCTATGGAAATTTTGGTAAAACTTCTCCAAAAGATTAAAACCAATTTAAAGAAACTTGAGTTCAAGATGGTTATAAATAAGCAAATGAGTTTCTATTGATAAAGGCCCTACAATCCAAAGTCATCTCAAGAAGGCCCTTCTATATAAAGAATCAAAAAGTGATAAATTATTGGAACTTAGAGGAAAAGGAAACTAAGGAAAACACAGGGAAGAAAGTTGAGGAAAAAAACACAAAACTTAGCTTAGAAGCAACTCAACATAGTGGTTTCAATCCATCTCCTAAGGATCCAACAACTGTTACAAAAGAAGATAAGGAAGCTAAAAATATAAAACACAAAGAAGATTCATAAGAGTTAGAGAAGGAAAAAGACTCACATGAAGAAGAAAGTGCCTCCACCAAAGAAGAAGAAATCGAGGTACCTTCAAAAGCAACAAAGTTACCGATCAAATGACAACTATTACCTCAAAACGAGAACTTTATCCCAAAATCCCCAAAAGAACATGAAAAAACAACCCAAAAACGAAAAGTGTGTATTCCGGAACGATGTATTTTTTAGGGTAAATTTTCAACATTTTTTTAAAATGACAGTAAAAACCAATTTATTTTTTGCAAAAAGATGAAAAAAACACCCTCAAAACAAAAAGTGTTGATGCTAAAACAGCAATTTTTTTTTCACATTACAATTTCAACACTTTTAGCAATGACATTAAAGATAAAATATCAAGACTTTGAAAAATATTAAAACTCCAACAATTTTTGGACATGAAATTAAAGATAAAATATCATGTTTATGAAAAACCTGAAAATTCCAACAATTTCCATCCATGTCATTAAAGATAAAATATCATGACTCTGGAAAACCCTAAAATTGTAATTGTTTTTAACCATAACATTAAAAATTTAAAAAGATTATAACTCAGAAAAACTTTAAAATTTTCACAATTTTTCAAACATGGAATTAAAAATCTTAAGTTTTCAACATATTTCAACCATGCCATTATGGACAAATTATATGACTAAAGCAATTTTTTAAAATAAATAAACAAATGAAAGAGTCATTATTCCAAGAGTAATTTTTATTTTAAAGGAAAAAAGTATAGCTCTTTAGTCTTAGACAACTTATCCCATAAGTTTACTAGCAGTTACATGTCAGGTGGGATGATGGATTCCTCCAGGATACCAAAAAAAACAAAACCAAACTATTCCATTAAAAAAACCACACATCTATTTAATTTTTTTTTTTTCAAAATAAAAAAACAAAAGATTTATTTTTATTTTTTTTAATTAAAATTTTTCCTCGGGCAAGGGCCCTGGGTCGCACCCCCTTGCCCATTGGGCAAACCCAAGCGTGGTGAGCCTGCTAGGCTACCCTTGGGCTAGGATTCCGAGAATCAAACCCCCGGCCCAGTGGGCGGGCAAACAATTTCTTTTTTTTTTTTTTTTTAAATTGTTTATACTTTTTTTTTAAGTTTTGATTAAAATTATATTATAAGTGTTTTTTTACATTTTATTGTTTAAAAATAGATTTTGAAAGAATTTTAATAAATTTTTGATATTTGTTTTGTTGTTTTTTTTTAATATTTGGGGTGTTTTTTTTGTATAGGAAAATATTTAATTTTAAACTTTTTGTTTTGATTGTTTAATTAAGATGCTTTTTTAATTAACTTATATATATTATATATATATATATATATATATATATATATATATATATATTTATCAGGAAGATGGCATCAAAAAAGGTTTTTGTGAATGTTTCTGAAACAAGGGCATCAATTACATCATCTAAAGTTGCAGCTCGACACTCTATGAATACTATGGAACGTATCCGAACTGAGACACATCGTAAAAGTCAAGTAACTTTCCCATCAACTACATTCAAGGTTATTTCACAATGGAAGAATGCACAAAAAATAAATAAAACAAAATTTACATGGCATGTTAAAGATAGAGAAAGCAACTAAGTTGTGCATATCTATCTATATTGTGGTATGATTAACTTTGGTGAACTATATGAGGTGATGGAAAAGTACGAGACATATATTTGATGTCGAATACAACATTGTTTATGTTCTTACAAAACCTCCCAAGAAACGTGAAAATGTTAGACATCATTTCTTAAGACACATATGAAGAATCTACAAAGTTGTGTGAAGAAATCGCAGTCAACATTGCAAATAACATTGTAAGTATGCTTATTTATATTTATGTGTTATGCCTTATTGTAAGGATTATTATATTTTTTTATAACTTATTGATCATTGGCATATTATATTTTATTTGATAGGACTTTGTTGAGATTCTTTCAATGATGGTGGAGGGTATTTACTATCTAGAGCCAAATATTATGAATGTGATCAGCATTTTCCACAAAGAGACAGAAGAAGAAATGAGAAGGAAGCAAAACAAATAGCATGTGAAACTGCAATAGTACATAAAGGGGATCAACAAAGAATCACTAAAGTGGATCAATCT
Organism: Pinus taeda; assembly: GCA_000404065.3. Classification (NCBI taxonomy): domain Eukaryota; kingdom Viridiplantae; phylum Streptophyta; class Pinopsida; order Pinales; family Pinaceae; genus Pinus; species Pinus taeda. The sequence continues at coordinate 499,459 of APFE030912098.1, read as the reverse complement.
AGTAAAGCTAAACATGTTTCTTTTGAAGATGTGGAAGTTGGAGTTGAAGTTGAAAAATATGTTTCCATTAGTGAGAAGGATATTAGAACTATTGTTGAAAAGGAAAAAGATATAACACACCCCAAAAAAATGCCCACGAATGTCTCTCTTCAAGTTGATGATGAGGAGATTGTTTATCTAGAAGAAAATATGTTAACCGGTAAGAAGAAGAAATCAAAAGCTGGTCAATCTATAAAAATCATGGGCACCAGTGAATATCAAAGTGAAAGAATTAAAGGAAATAGAGAAATCATAATACCAAGTGTTGATTTAGAGGATGACATTATTAAAACAAAAAAAAAATGTCATTCGAGATCGGTTGATGAAGAACAATCTAATTAATGGTGGCAAAACATTTCAACTTAATGTCAGCCAATTCTATAAGCCAAATGAAGGACAATCTAAATATCAAATTAGAAAACCACATCACCTACATGTCCATAACTTGAAAACATTGATCAGGTACAATGCATACACACATGTGGTTAATTATGTGGTTCTTGTAATCCAATTTAAGTTCCCAACAAAGAGGCATTTGAGATGACACAATGTTTTGAATACAAATATTATGTAATTAGAAGGAACCATCTTACAGAGGCTAGAAAACAGTTGATAGAGGAATAACCCAATAACTCACTTTTTGAAACAGCGAAATGCAACATTTATGTTGGTTTAACATAAACATAATAAAAGTTATTGGCATGGGATCATAATACAGATAATGAGTATAGCATATCTATTAATTTCATCCAAAGGGTAATATTTATTCATAATGAATTTGAAGAAAAATGTGGTGGGGATAAGACAAAATTTAGTCTAAACCTTCGAAAGGAATGTTGTATCAAAATAGGTTATCAAATTGAGGATAAAATCAATTCAAAAGGTGACAAAGTAAATTCAAATTTATTCATAGATATGGATAATATTTTCTAGTTGGCATTTTGAACTAGGGAGATGGGAATTGATTGATGAGATTTTCAACATGTGGGGGAATATTGTCATAAAAAATTAGAAAGTGAAAATTTCTAAACCCTTAATATGTACCAATAGTAAGACAGGTCCCAAATTCAAGCAACTTCCAGATGATATGATTATCACACCTATGAGAACAATGCAAGGAGTGAAGGATGACAGACTAGTCAAATCAATACTATCTCATGTGAAGTCAGGTGAATTATCATTGGACGAAATATACTCGAAATTTTAAAGGTAAGCTTGTTGAATTATTTTTACTTTTTCTTGGATTATAATTTTATTTTAAATATGACATATTGTTGTTAGTAGTATTTGTTATACATATCACTATATTAACAAATTTTACTTTCTTTAATCAGTCATAAGGTTTATATTAAAATATAAGAACATATAGTAAAAATGTTGAATCAAGAGAGTTGGGATGATGTTGTACGCAACTATCCATAATCAAGTTCTACAACAACACTTATAGATTTTTATCTTGCATTCAAAAAGGTATGTTGATTTACACAATCATTTTATTCATATGTAAACTATTTTTTATCTTATACATATATTTGTTTATTTCATTAAAGATGTCGAAGAAGAATGTAGATGGAATACCGAATATTTTCAAAATCTTTATTGAAAAAATTAAGTTGGAAAGGCTGAGAAAGAAGTGTCTTAGGAATGTTTAACTTGGTCATAGTCCTAGTCATTTCATTTGGAATGGGATCAACACTATCCAATATCAAATAATACAAGGTAATTGTGAAGACATTGCAAAACTCATACTTAAAGGGAATATGCCCTATTTGATCCGAATTTTTTCACTTCAAAGATGCATACAAAAACGCCTTTTAAAGAGCATCTAACCATAAGATGCATATACATAAACGAAGCAAAATCAACAACCATGATAAGCAAAGACACAAGTTTATAATGAATTTCACTTAGTGTGGACTATGTCTTTGGGCTCTACTCAATGTGAGGCGGCCTCTTTCATTAATCTTTAGCAAAAATCAAATTACATGCATGTACAAAAGACACCTTATACCTCCACTTTTGGGGATGGCCTAAAAATGCACACTCCTACTAAAGAAATGGACTGCACCGTTGAATTTCTAGTGAAAATCGTGAAAAATGACTGTAAACTCAACCCCTTTCTGCTTCAGTGAAAATCTGGACCTTCGGGAATCTCAAAGATTCCCTCAAGATTCTTTCTCACTGGTTGACTAGAATTTTTCTGCTCATGTTACAAAAATGACTTCACCACTGCGCTCCTTGCAAAAGAACTGAGTAAAATGAGTATAAATTTAGTCTAGTTATGAAATTGTCAAAATTTTGCCCTCAGAGAATCTTTTAGATTCCTCTTGATTCCACAAATATTCTTATCTGCAAGTTGACTGAAGATCTGGTATTCATATGACAAATCCGACTTCACTATTACGCTCCTTGCAAAAAGCTGAGTAAAATTAGTATAAAGTCAGCCTCGTTATGAAAATGTCAAAATTTGATCCTTGGAGAATCTTTTAGATTCCTTGCATATTCCCATGATTCAAGATTCCACTCTTCGGTTTTTGTGCCCACTCAGGGTTCCACCCTTGCATTGGGTTTTGTGCCCCTATTCCCTTGCAGAAAATGTGAGTTTAAATAATAAAAACTTGGCATTAATTTTTAAGCTTTCCTTCATGGGAGAATGGTTGGCAATGTTAATTTGTTAGGTCGTTGGCCAATTTTATTTTATTTTTATTTCTTTTATTTCTAAAAGATATGGACAAAATACATTGGCTAAAATTTTGGGGTCACTGGAAAAATTAAGTAAGCGACAATTTCGCCGATTTCGGTGGTCAGAAATTGTCGCCACAAAATGCCAATTATTGCCTCGTTAATTTCCGCCAAATTTAGAGGCTCTACCAGAGTTAGTCGGGCTTCCGAATTTAGTTGGCGTTCCACTAACTTTAGTTAAGGGACCTGGTTGACCAAAATTTTGATTGGCCATCAATTTTGCATAAAATGTCGGATTGAGGTGTCATTTGCGTCGTTAGAAAGATTGTGACGAGCTCTGTGATCTAACCCTCATTTCATGGTAATACAAGAAATTTGATTTTTGAGCCTTTCTTGAGACCTCTTTGATCACTAAGTGTTTCAGGAGCCACTTGGATCATTCCTCCTCACTAAGAATATTTTGGTCCTCTAAAAGCATGAACATAATCTACAATCTATTGTGTTCCCTTGTCTACACAACAAGTGCCCTAACAAACCACACTTTCTTCTCCTTCACCTTTGTTCTTCGGAGACATAAGTGATGAGTTGAACCTACATCATATGCAAACCTAGCATACAATATTTGAAAACTACATGTTCAATTGCATGACCAATCGTGACCCAAGCATTCCCATACTTCTTGTCACAGCCCTCGTGAAAATTCCAGGTAATAAAAGTTAATAAAGGAAAAAATGATCCAAGTGGATATTGGTGGCCACCCGCCAATTCCACTTGGACCCCCACCATTGTTTCTTTCAGTTTTTTTAGTTTCCTTAATTGTAGCACAATTTATAATTTTTAGTAGTTTTTCAGGTCCTAAATTTCTAGAGCCGTTTTCAGGTCCCGTTTTGAAGCCCTAAATGACATTTTTTGGCAATCTTGTATGAGAAATTTTCTATTTAAAATCATATTTTACGTCATAGTCCTCGGAGATATCTTTCCAACAAGGAATCATGCATGTCAAACAGAGATAATATGACTAAGTCGTGACCTCAGGAAATTGGTTGTCCAACTAACCCCAATGGGGCCCATAAACTCTTGGTGTTACATCTCCTCAAGTTAGGGTTTTAGTTGTTTAGGGTTTTCTCTTATTGTTCAATAATAAAAAAGCCCTTGAGCCTCATTGTAATGCAATTTAGAGGCATGTAGCTGCCACATCTCTTCTCAAGGATAAGCTACCATCACTCGAGCCAGTCTTATTCCCATTCTATTTGTAAGCATATTTCAGTATTTGATATTAATGAAATGAAGTGTTATTTCTACTGCATCTTTGTATTTATGGTTATATCCGTAATTTTTTGCATTCCTATTTAAATCTGGATCAAAAAATAATAACCACGGTTGATGGGACACTTATTCCAAGTTGAATGTTGGGAAAAACATCCGAGTGGGTGTTCAGTTGGTTTATTATGGCTAAGGAAATTGGCGAAGGCAATGGCTAAGGCTTTGGAAAGGAAAAATGGAATTTTTGGCACATTTATTTATGAAACTAATAGAAATTAGGAGAAAATGAAGGTGAAAGGTCACAGGTTGCATGTGAGGAGGAAAATGGAGGTAAATAATGGAAAATGAAGAAAATAGAGGCCTAATTGATTAAAAGGCTTCTGAAGATCAGTTGGAACGCTTTTGTTCAAGCCTTTTGTTAATTCAATTTTGGAGCTCTCTCTGTCTCACTCTTGGACACTTAGAGTTTTGTTGGAGCATTTTGGCAATGGATCAAGAAAGACAAAGAAGGCAAGAGGAAGGAAGGAGCAAGCAAGGAAGAGCAGGATCAAGTAGCTACAACAATATGCTTTACAATTATTGATTTGCACGTGTGATTTCTTTGCTAGATTTGGCATGTATGGTATTGCATGTGGTTTTATTGTTGTTATGGCATGGGTTTTTCTAGGTGTGACAGTGTTTTCAACCTAGCCTTGCCATTTCTGGATATCCATGGCGTGATGGGGTTCTCATGTTTTGGTTGAGCTGGATTTTCGGATGGATTCGAAGCTAAGTGAGGTGGATCTCCCAATGATAGAGCACATGGCCTAGTGGTACCTAAACCAAACTGTGGATCATGGTAAAGCCACTAGCCTAATAACCACTGAGCTAGACTGTGAGTAAAGCCAAGATTGTGTTGCCTTAGTGCACCTAGGAATTCTTGCCGGTGAATGGCAGGATATACGATAAATCTAAGAGGTGGATTTCTCTTCATAGGACCTAGTAAACATGGGTTGGGATATGCAGTAAATCTCGGAGACTGGGTCTCGGTTTAGGGCCTAGTGATCTGGTGTGGAATGTGGTAAAGCCTAAGAGACTAAGAGACAAGAAAATTCCTCACGATGTAGGTGGAGAAATACAGTGGCATCCATGCTTATTTGGCCTAGTGATCATGGTAAAGCCTGTTATTACATTTTTATTGTGTTGGCCTAATGATCGAGGATGGATTATGATAAAGCTTGGTTTCTATTGATGAGGGTGAGGTGCTTTAGCCTCGGGATAACCTGGTTGGTTCTTTTGGTTTGAGTCCCACATTCATGCTCGGAATATGGCACAAGGGTGAATGATTGAAGAGAGATTTGGCTCAGCCATTCTATGGTTGGGTGGAATGTGGTAGTCCCATCTCGAAAAACATCAAAAACAGAGCTAAAAATGAAAAGTGTGTATACTGGAACGATGGTTCTTTCTTTTAGGGTCAATTTTGAACATGTTTTAAAAATGGTAGTGAAAATGAAATTTTCGTGCAAAAAACACCCTTAAAACGAAAAGTGTTGATACTAGAACGATGGTTTTTTTTTAGGGTCAATTTTCAACATTTTTAAAAAAATGTTAGTAAAACCGATTTTTTATGCGCAAAAAAAACAGTTGTTTATGAGGAAAAAAACACAGTAATTTTTTCGGTAGAATAACATTTTTCTTTCCTAAGTATAAATTCAACATGTTTTAGTAATGACCATAAACATAAAATAATGGGATCTGAAATACATTAAAATTTTATTACCCTGGAATCACCCCGCCACCCCCGCGGGCCATTAGGCTGACAGGGTGCGGCAGAGGGCTATCCGGAATCACCCCGCCACCCTCGTGGGTTGTTGGGCCCATGGGGGTGGGGCAGAGGGCTACGGATAGCCTCCGTCCCACCCCGGCGGCCCAACAACCCACGGCCCTTTGCCCCACACTGGCGACCCAACGGTCCGCGGGGGGGGCGAGATGATTCCGAGAATCACCCCATCGTGTGCCCCACCTCGGCGACCCAACAACCCACGTGGCTGGTGGGGTGATTCCAGGAATCACCGTACCCTCCACCCCACCCCGGTAGCCCAATGGCCCGCGAGGGTGGTGGGATGATTTTAGGAATCACCCCGACGACCCAACAACCCGCGGGGGTGGCGGGGTGATTCCGGGAATCACCACACCCTTCGCCCCACCCTGGCAGCCCAATGACCCACGTGGGTGGCGGGGTGATTACAAGAATCACTCCGCCCTCCACCCCACCCGACTACCCAACAGCCCGCAGGGGGGTGGGATGATTCCAGGAATCATCCTGCCCTCCTTCTCACCCCGGCGGCCTAATGCCCGTGGGGGTGGCGGGATGATTCCAGTAATTATCCCGCCCTCTGCCCCATCCCAGAGGCCCAACAGCCCATAGGGGTGGTGGGGTGATTCCAGGAATCACCTTGCCCTCTGACCCACCCCAACGGCCCAATGGCTCGCGGGGGTGGCTGGGTGATTCTCGAAAATCACCCCGCCACCCCCACAGGTCATTGGGCCACCGCAGTGGGGCGGAGGATCTTCGCAGCCCTCTCCCCAACCCCGGTGAGTTGATTCCCGGAATCACCCCACCACCCCCACAGGCCATTAGGTCGTCGGGGCGGGGCAGAGGGCTGCGGACAGCCTCTGCCCCACCCCAGCGGCCCAACAGCTCACGGGGTCGCGTAGTGATTCTGAGAATCAACTCACCCTCTACCCCACCCCGATGGCCCAAAGTCCCATACGGGTGGAGGAGTGATTCTGGAATCACCCCACCCTGGTGGCCTAATGGCTAGCGGAGGTGGTGGGGTGATTCGAGGAATCACCCCACCCCGGTAGCCCAGTGACCCGCGGACGTGCCGGGGTGATTTCAGGAATCACAATCACCATGCCACCCCCGCAAGCCATTGGGCCGCCTAGGTGGGGCGAAGGGCTGCGAACAACCTCCGCCCCACCCCAGCGGCTCAACGACCCGTGGGGGTGGCGAGGCGATTTTGAGAATCACCCCCACAAGCCGTTGGGCAACCGAGGTGGGGCAGAGGGTTGCAGACAACCTCCATTGGGCTACCGGGGTGGGGAGGAGGGCTACAAACAGTCTTCGCCCCACCCCGTCGGCCCAATGGCCCGTAGGAATGGCGGGGTGATTCCTAGGAATCACGCCGCCACCCCTCTGAGCCATTGGGCCGTCGAGGTGGGTTGGATTTGTGTTGCAATGGGCGCACGATGGGCGAAGGTGGCGAGATGGCGTGCTCGCACAGTGCGACGAGCCACCGAAACCGAAGGAAAAGCGTAAAGGTCATTTTATGAAAAAATGACCAAGTGTTGAGGAGTTTCAGTGGTGGACTTATATGGTGGGGTGGTCCTGGGTGTGGGCGGCCCCGCCATGGCCAATATGAGGAAATAACCAAAACTTCGAAAGATGGGTCTGCTGGGCCATGGACCGACGCCCTCACATGGAGAAGATGGAGTATAAGTAAGTGTGGGAGAAGTTGATTGAAAGACAATAACCATCAAGGGGAATCTTCTAAGGAGATGCGAGCTGAGGAAGGAGAGCTCCTTGGTGCATGAAAAGGAAGGTGAGGTGTAGGCGGTAGTCTAGGCTGTAGCACTTAACTGAAACAAGAGCCAGCATTCGGTCAGGTGACTGCAGATGGGCAAGCTGTAGGGTGCAGCAACATAGACAACCAGACGATTCAAGTTGAACGGTCGAAGGCGTGGAATGGGCATCGGTTGGACGGGTGCACACAAAGGTGTGGGGTAGACTGCGACCAAGTCCAAATGAAAGCGTTGATTGGTGAGTCATGCGGTGGTGTGCAAACTCGTGCCAAACAGATTAGTCGGGTGAGCATGCCCAGTGCATGACAAAATGATGGGAGGCGAGTTCAGGTGAACGCACAGGCGTTTGACAAGTTGACGAGTTTGGGTGAGAGCGCCGGTTGGTCGAGTTGTGTGGATGTGTGATGACTTGTTCCGAATGGGCGAGTCGAGTAGATCGTGCCCAGGCACGACGAAATGATGGAGGGCGAGCTCAGGTGGAACGCATCGGTGGGTCGATGAAATGAATGGGTGAGTTGGGTGGAATGCACCTAGGTAAGGTGAAACGGTGCAACAGTGAGTTATGGCATTGGGTGAGTGACACGGTAGGCGAGCGAGCTAAATGGGATTTCAGTGAGTAGGCAAGCCGAACGGTGGGCACATGCAGTGGACGACGTGGCGAGCTAGGTGTCAGTGAATGGAGAGTTGGGCGAACGATTCGTGCAATGGTGAACAAAGGTTGGGTGAGGCAGTCCGAGGGGTGCCTTCACCTAGTGAAAAGGCAAAGCTGCACAAGGGTGCAGCCTTCTTGTAAAATTTACAGGCTGAGTGTAAATTTGTAAAAATTGAAGAATTATCATTGTTTCAGGTAGACTCATATTTACAGGGAGTTTCCCCTCCCAAGTTATATCCATTGCATACTTTTTCTAAATGATGATAATGTGTTTATGGTTAATGTGAATGTTTCTACTATGTTAATGAAAGTTATATTTAGCAAGTTGAAAAGTAAACTGAGTATAGGAGTAAGTGTAGTCCACAATCGCAAGTATTGTTAAGAAGGAAGTGGTCGATAGTGTCGCACCCTCGATCATGTGGTTGGAAGATCACCACCAGGGTAGGGGCAGGACAGGTGGTATCAGAGCTCTATATTTTGTGAGCTTTGGTGATTTAGAATTGAAGAAAAAATCTGAAAGGTGATTCAGGTTTACAGGTGATTTTAGTTGAAGTTTTAGGTTTGAAGACTGATGACTGTTGAAGGTGAAGTAGGTAACGAATACTTGCCGAACAGATGAGGGCAGTCAAAGGACAACTTCGAAGGTTGAAAAACATGGGTTATTATTGGAAAGAATAACCGCAGAAACACTATGAACCTATTGTTCAAGTGTGTGAACCCTTGATGCAGATAGGGAGCAGCATGGTAGACTTGCAAGAAGACTTGAATGATCTTCATGTGTAGACTGATGAGCTCAAGGGACTTGATGAAGAGATCTGATGGAATGGTCTTAGTCTCCAAGAACTCATGGATGAAAGATTTCGATTGAAGGAGAAAAGCATCATGGCGTAGATTGAAGTCAAGAAGCTTGAGGATGCAATGAAAATGGACTTTCTTGATAAAAAGGTCATTGTGATAAAGCGGGATGAACTCGATTACATTGACAGACTTGGGGACTACCACTGAGACAATCAAATGGGTGTCTGGAGGCTTAGTTCACTTCGTGTAGAAGGAGTCAATGGACACTTGGTTGGTGCACTTAAGCAAGAAGCGATGGAGGGTGAGGTTGAAGGAAATCAAGCCAGACCAGGATTGAGTTGCTTAGAAGAGCCAAGCAAGGAAGTGAGGTACCTTAAGAAGGAAGTTAGGTTGAAGCATAAGTTGATAGACTCTTCTGAGGTCGAGTTGCTGAAAAAGGTTGCTGAAGTAAGGCACAAGATCAAGCAAAAGGAAGATGGTGATTTCTTGAAGCTGAGTTTTGTGCCGGTGACCGTATGTGGCAAGAGATTTGTAGCTTTCGTGGACACGGGAGTTACTCATAGTTTCCTGAGTAGGAAAGCAGCAAAGTCTTTTGGAAAGAAATCTAAAGTAGGAAGAGAGTGGAGTGCTTTCAAAGCAGTCAACTCTACCATGAAATTTGTAACTATTGTGATGGAGAACACTCAGGTGAGAGTGGGCTCATGGTTTGGAAAGTTGGACTTGAGGATCATGGACTTGGATGATCATTCTATTGTGTTGGGGAAAGATTTTTTTAAGCTTGCACAATCCATATTAATGGTGGACCAGGACATTCTCTTGATCACAACTGAAGGGAGAACCATGTTGGTTCTGATGAATAAAAGAAGTTGCTTGGGATATAGACCAAGGATGGCTTCTATGACTTTGTATCCCGAAGATCTGAATGTGAAGCATGAGGATGTGGAGCAAAGAGGACTTGGGAGTATGACTCAAACAATGAAGGAAGAGAAATTAGTTGACTTCATTGCAAGAGAGAAGAATAAAGAGGGAAGTGGAAGATCAATTCCACGAATCTTGAGACACTTGGTAGGAGCATCTTCTACCAAAGATCTTCACAATGGAGTTGCAGATGAAGGAAGTTCGAATACTTCTTCAGTGGCAGTGATTGGAGAGGATTATGTACGTAGGGATCCGGCTGGCATAGTGGAGTTTTGCAGATATATCATGGGCATATATGACTTTTAGTTGATGGAAGACAAGCTTGAGAAGCTTGGTTATACCTGTGAGGAGGTTGACGCTATGCACAGATACTTGAGAATGTAGCATCAATCCAATACATGGGTGGATGAGAGTCAGGAAACTTCTTGGCCCTCCTTTCTTGATAGGCAACCTTGGATAAAGGTTGGTGCAGTGACCTTGTTTGGGAAGGGCTACACCACCTTGACAAGGGGCCTTGGGGGAGGCTTCTTTATGTTGACAGGTGAATGATGCAGGAATGAATGCGACCACGTTGCAACACATTAGCATTAGCATCATGGACAACATGTTGCAGATGGGATGGACATACCATGGACCTGAGCATGGCTTATTTTGACAGATTCTTTATTGAGTTTGATATTGTGACAAGATGTTGAAGAAACAACCGACGGTTGCATGGAAAAGGTACATTTTCATGGGTTGACCATTATGGTTGGATTAGCTACCCAACTAGTTCGATGACATAGGGGCATGCAATGCACCGATTTTGTGTTAGATAAATGTCTTGGTTTCGACTGAGATGTTGTGTTGGCTGGAGTATTATGCATAAGTTCACATGATGAAATGACACATGGTGGAGACGATCATATTACATATGTTGCAGGGATGTTTGCAATGTATGGACTGGTTGAAGTCATGGATCAAAAAGGTTAATGTTCATGGAGGACATAGACAAATGGTTTATATGACATTAGAGGGAAGGCGAGCAATATGAGCATCTTGGATGTTGGAGCTGGTAGCACTTTGCGACAGTGGTTGATTGGCAGTCTTGGCGGCCAGTGGTTGCTAAGATGGAGGATTTTTTAGGATGACAATGGCTTGGAGTGGGGGAGGATGTAACGCCCCTGAGTTGGATTCGCATGGCAATGGGCACATGATGGGTGAAGGTGGTGAGCTAGAGTAATAGGCGAGATGGTGCACCTGCACGGTGCGACAAGCCAGCTAAACCGAAGGAAAAACGTGAAGGTCGTTTGATGAAAAAACAACTAAGTGTTGAGGAGTTTCAGTGGTGGATTTATATGGTGGGGCAGTCTTGAGTGTGGGCGCCCCCGCCATGGCTGATGTGAGGAAATAACCAAAATACTAAAAGATGGGTTGGTTAGGACATGGGCCAATGCCCCCACATGGCGAAGATGGAGTATAAGTAAGCATGGGGAAAGTTGATGGAAAGAAAATAACCATCAAGGCGAATCTTCTAAGGAGATGTGAGCTGAGGAGAGTGAGTTCCTTGGTAGCATGAAAAGGAAGGCAAGGTGTAGGCGGTAGTCTAGGCTGTATCACTTAGCCACAACAAGAGGGAACGTTCGGTGAGGTGACCGCATATGCGCAGGCTGCAAGGCACAGCGACACGGACAGTCAAACGAGCTAAGCTAAATAGTCAAAGGCGTGGAATGGGTGTCGGTTGGACTCGTGCACACGAAGGTGCCAGGTAGACCACAGGCAAGTCTAAACGAAAGCGTTGGTTGGTGAGTCGTTCGGTGGTGTGAGAACTTGTGCCAAATGAATGAGTCGGGCGAGTGCGCCCAGTGCACGATGAAACGATGGGAGGCAAGCTCAGGTGAATGCACAGGTGGTCAACGAGTTGACGAGCTTGGGTGAGAGCAACAGTTGGTGGAGTTGTGTGGTTGTGCGACGACTCGTGCCGAATGGGTGAGTTCGGTGGAGGGTGCCAGGGCATGACGAAACGATGGAGGGTGAGCTTGGGTGGAACACGTCGGCGGGTCAACGAAACAAATGGAAAATTGCATGAAACGTGCTCAGGCAGGGTGAAACAATGTGACGATGAGTTGTGGCGTTGGGCAAGCGACACGGTAGGCGGGTGAGGTGAACAGGAGTTCGGTGAGTAGTAAGCCAAAAGGTGGGTGTGTGTGGTGGACGACACGGCAAGCTGGGTGCCAATGAACAAAGAGTCGGGCAAACGATTCGTCTGATGCTGAACAAAGTTTGGGTGAGGTCATCCGAGGGGCACCTCCACCCGGTGAAAAGGTGAAGCTGCACAGCGGTGTAGCCTTATTGTAAAATTTATAGGCTGAGTGTAACTTTGTAAAAATTGAAGAATTATCATTGTTTCAAGCAGACTTATATTTACAGGGAGTTTCCCCTCCCAAGTTATATCCATTGCGTACTTGTGTTAAATCATGATAATGTGTTTATGGTTAATGTGAATGGTTCCATTGTGTTAATGAAAGTTATACTTAGCAAGGTGAAAAATAAACTAGGTATAGGAGTAGGTGTAGTTCACAGTTGCAAGTATTTTTAAAATGAAATTGGTTGGTGGTGCCGCACCCTTGTTCGTGAAGTTAGAAGATCACTGTCAGGGTAGGGACATGACAAGCGGGGTGGTGGGGTGATTCCAGGAATCACCCCACCACCCCCGCAAGCTGTTGGGCCACCGAGGTGGGGCAGAGGGCTATGGACAGCCTCCGCCCCACCCCAAAAACGGCCCGAGGGGTTGGCAGGGTGATTCTGGGAATCACCCCACCACCCCCCCGGGGAGCCGTTGGGCCACCGGGGTGGGGAGGAGGGCTACGGATAGCCTCCACCCCACCCCGACAACCCAACAGTCCACGGGGGTGTCGCAGTGATTCCAGGAATTGCCCCGCCCTTTGCCCCACACCGACGACCCAATGGCCCACCAGGGTGGCAGGCTGATTCTAGTAATCACCCCGCCTTCCACCCCACCCTAGCTACCCAATGGCCCGTGGGGGTGGCGGGGTGATTCCAGAATCACCTCACCCTCCACCCCACCCTAGTGGCCCAACGGCTCGCAGGGGTGGCGGGGTTATTCCCAGAATCACCCCACCACCCTCGTGGGTTGTTGGGCCGTCGGGGTGGGCCGGAGGGCTACGAATAGCCTCCACCCCACCCCGGTGGCCTAATGGCTTGCGATGGTGGCAAGGTGATTCCTGGATATCACTCCGCCACCCCCGCAGGCCGTTGGGCCGTCGGTGTAACACCCTGCGAGTGTCACGACAGGCGGGAGGCACGAGCGACCCGCCGAGCGAGCTAAACGACGGACGGACGAGCTGCGGCTGGCAATGGCACAACAAGTGAGCGAGATGCAGATGAGATGGTTGAGCAGGTGAGTGTGTAAGAATGCCAAAGCCGCGGACTTATAGTGGGCGAGCGGATAGCTCGAGCCCACAAGCTGACTTGAGTGATGGGCAAGAGTCACAACAGTTGGGTAGTCGTGTGGATGGGCTGACGCATTGGGGGGGGTGACCACATGTTATAACATGTGGACCGATGTTTAAAACAAAACCAAACAATGGAATGTTGGTGGGTCGGCCAAACGATGGAGCGGTGAGGGCGACCATATAAACCAACGGACGAGCGAGTGGATGGAGGCATCAACTCGGATCATCACACTTGGAGCAAAACACAAGCGCAAAGTGCGTGGGTGTTCTACAGTTCTGTGGCTAAGGCAGGGCAGATGCACCCACATGAGAGGTGAACTAGGTGGAAGCAAACAGAGATGCAGAGGGCGACCCAAGTTGGGCGTCGAGTGAACGATCGTAGGGCGGCCGGGTGCATGTGCAGTTGAATAGGTTCGGGCAGGGTTGCATACTTGCGTCTACCAAACGGAAGTGCGACCGGGTGAACAGGCGACCCGTGGGTGGGCGCGCCCAGTTTGGGTGGACGATTCATGCGAGGCAACACGAAGGTGTGCCCGCTGACCAGTTGAACGAAATGGAAGGTGGAGTTTGGTGAACAAAGGTGTGACAAGCCGTGTGGAGGGCGCCCGAGTTGGGTGACACGAACACAGGGAGCGCATCCAAGTTGGGTAAACGACGTGGTTTGTTCAACAAGATGAACGAACACATTCAGGAGTAAACGAAGAGTTGGGCAGAACGTGCAGCGACCGTTCGGAGGTGCCGAAGAGCTGCGCAACCGAGTTTGTCGATGAATGTAAAATTTGGCTAAGTGTAAATTTGGGGTTTCCTCCAAGATTTAACTTGTACTTTGAAAGTTGAAGATTTATATATATTGATATATCGGCAGACTCACATCGAGGAATTTCCCCTCCCTTTATACTATTGTGCATTTATACATGTTAATGTTGTTATGATGAATGTTCATGGTTTTCATCGTGTATAAAGGATAACTTAATACTTGGTAATGAAGAAATAAACTAAGTACGAATGTTAGGCATAGTCCATGACCGTGAGTATTGGTGAAAAGAAAAGGGTCGGTGGTGACGCACCTCGCTATAGTGTGGTTGGAAGAGTACCGCCAGTGTAGGGGTGTGACAGGTGGTATCGGAGCTAATTCAGGTGAAGTGCAGGTGAAAGAAGTTGATATCACTGTTACTTCATAACAGGTGGTATCAAGATCTGATTCAGGGTTTGCAGGGAACCTGGTGAATGTTGAATGGTCTATACTAGATCACAAAGAAGGAAGTTGATGGCAGAAATGGCAGGTGAACCTTAGATTGTAATGGGTGAGTCTAGCCACAATGCAGGTGATGCTTTCATGAACAAGGTATTGGAAAGGATGGAAGAATTGGATTCTTTCTAGACTTCGAAGATGGTTGAGATCAAGAAGGATCAAGAAGGCAATGCGAATATGAGAGAGGAATTCAATGGACTTCGAGACCGATACAAGTATACTGAAAGGAAGTATACACAACTAGAAGAAGAAGTCAAAGAGATTGGGAAAGCAAGAGACCAGGGTTTGGAAAAAATCTTGGAATTGCAACAATCTATTGACGAAGCGAAGGACGAGATCGCGGCGTTGAAGAAGGCCGTGAGACATAACTCAGGTGGAGTGTCTCATGTGAAAGTCAAGGAACCCGAATCTTATGGTGATACAAGGAATGTGAAGACTCTTGGTAATTTTCTATGGACATGGAGCAATATATGGAACACTTGGGATTGCCTGATTAGGAGACTAAGGTGAAGGTGGCCACTCAGTTCCTGACAAAAGATGTTAAGATGTGTTGGCGAAGATGGATGGATCAAATTGCCAATGGCAGTGCTGACGACATAACTTCGTGGGAAGACATGAAGAAAGCTTTGCAGGCCCACTTCAATCCTTAAGATGAAACTTGGGAAGCAAGGATGAAGATAAAATATATGAATCAAACAAGAAGCTTGCATGCATATCAACGAGAGAATGCAAGTGTAGTTCTGGAACTTCCAGACATGGCGGAGAGAGACAAGGTATTCAACTTTGTTATAGAGCTGAAACCTTGGGCATGCAATGAAGTGAAGAGGCAGAAGATAAAGACACTTGAAGAAGCTTTTATGGCTGCAGATCATTTGGTGGAGCATTATGATGAAACTTCTGATGAGAAAAAGAAGAAATTCGATAAGCCTAAGGAGAAAACTATGAAATATGATGCTTCGAAATCGAATGACAAGTCAAAGTCTAAGAAGCCATTGAAGTGTTGGATATTTGTGGAACCACATACGGTGAAGAATTGTCCTTCAAGACCAAAAGTGGCTGCAATAGCATAGTCTAATACGAAGAAAGAAGAGACTTCTGTGGGGGTGATGCAGATTCTTGGAGCTATAGCTGCTACGGAAGTGGTCTCACGAAGAGATCTAGAAAGGAACAGTTTGGAATATGTTTGGATGAAGTTTGGGAGTGCAGATGTACTCACTATGGTGGATAGTGGGGTTACTCACAACTTCATGAGTGAAGATGTGGCGAGAAATAGTGGGCTAAGATTTGTATCGGTACAGGGACAGATTAAGACAGTGAATTCTCCTATTGATTCCATGATTGGTGTGGCTGAAAAGGTGGACACAACACTAGGTGAGTGGACCAAGAAAGTCAACTTCACTATAGTGCGAATTGACGACTATGAAGCTGTGCTAGGAATGGAGTTTTTGAAACACTAAGATGTGATGATAGTTCCACATTTGAAGAGGCTATACATTTATAATGGAAGGTAAGATGTACCCATTGGTGTTCCAACCATTGGAGTAACGAAACCCGAGTGTAACTTGGCAGTGATATAGATGGAGGACAAGAAGCGCATGGATGAGGTATGTAAGCAGATGTCTACTGCTGAGGCAAAGCTTGCGAAACAATCAAAGGTTATCAAAACATTATTCGATAGTATATTGGATTTGTCTAGGAGGCTAGAGGAAGTTGAGGATGATGATGGCGATGATGAGGATTATATGAGGCCAAATATCCAGGTGGAGGATCAGGATGCTTATCTTCAGAGAATGGAGGTATAAGATCCAGACAGGTGGATTGAGTTGATCAGTGAGGGAGATCCTTGAGGCTTCGCTTCCTCCACATCTTCTTAGATAACTTAGAAGATGGGGCTCATTGTTAGCTGCTCATGGTAGTGAGTCCTTAAACAGTTTGAGCAGGTATGACAGGTAGATGATGCAAGAATGGTTTGGCATTAGCATCATGACATGTTGCAGATGGGATTGGGATTCCATGGACCTGAGCATGGGTTTGGAGCAGATTCTTGATGAGTTCAGGATTGTGATAGGATGCTAAAGAAAAAACCAATGGTGGCATGGAGAAGGTACATTCTCATGAGTTGGGCGTTACAGTTGGATAAACTACCCAATCAGTTCGATGACATGAGGGCATGCAGTGCACTGGGTTTGTGTTAGATAGATGTCTTGGGTTTCAACTGAGATGTTGTTTTGGTTGGAGTATTATGCAGAGGAGTTCACATGACGGAGCAACACATGGTGGAGACTGTTGTATTACATATGTTGCAGGCATGTTTGCAATGTATGGGCTGGTTGATATTGTTACACAGTAATTTGTCACCGTTGGTCACCGTCCCTGTTACCCCTATGTTTGTATATTGGAGGATACATTCCGGGACCTGTGAGCAGTGACATAACCTAAAAATATTTGCATTATGTTCCCCTGAGTATGTACTTCATGTTCCCTGAAGACACCTTCTGCAAGTTATCCCTGAAAAGTGCCCTTTTTCCATTGGCGCAGGTACACAGTGTCTTACCCGCGCCAATGACTGAGATCCTCAAAAGGGGGCGTGCCCATTGGTGCTCTATCCTAGAGCAACACTCGCGCCAACTAAGTTTAGTAATGATTTTTGGCCAACGCGCACCCATATGTTTTTTCCTCTCTTATCATGAAGTTCTTTGAGGGAAAAATCCACATGATAGAGGTCGAGAGTCATCATTTATCCATGACAACTATCCTCAGTGGCTTTTTAGGGATAATGCCAATCCACAATGGGCGTCCTGGTACATTGTATCTTCCTCTCTTCTCCATCTATAAAAGCATGTCCTCATGCATTAGACAAGTTAGTCTTTGTGAGTGCTGAACTAATGCTAGAGTGATAATAAGAGTTTTGAAGCATAGGGAGGTTATGCTGCCGAAATCCTGAGAGAGAGAAGGTCTATTGCAAGGCATATATAGCTGCCCGCCCAGTTCAAGAATAGGTTCAATGTCAGAACCTTGGTTGTATCTTTCTCTGTTTATTACTCATTAATAGACGACTATCATTATGGTTCCACTCATGTGTCTTTATAATGATGATTGAGTTATATCTTTTTCTTGACTGATATATAGTTGGCATCTATTGGATTTTATGCTTGTATTTGTGTCGTTCTTTTGCATGTGCAGGTGTCCGTTCACGAGGATCGTGGGGATTGTTGACCAGCCGGGAGCAAAGGAACGGGAGCAACGATCTCTTCTACAGTACTAGCCGCTGGAATCCAGGTAGGCCATCATCATCGATCTTTGATTTGCAATTAGGAACCTGCGTGTTAGCATTGTGTGATTGTTGCTAGACCCCATTTGGGCTAGTGGGATCGCCTCTGTCCGCAGAGGGGATTTACCTGTTCAACAATTTGGTGACTCCACTGGGGAATTTAGCTTGTTGTTTGATTTGTAAACTTAGACGGAGTCTGAAGCACGGCCAGATAGCCTTCGAAACACTATTGCTTTGCATTAGTGAAGTAGATCAAAGCCACTTCAGTCGATCTCCGGTTTGGTTTACGAATTGAACAATTTGGAGTTTGTCTTGCCTCTTTGGTTTTCTCTTGTTTGCTTGCTTGGATAGCTTTCTGGATTGAATTTCTTGCTGCCTCTTGTTTCCCGGCCCGCCTAGATACTATAAACCAAGCTTTGGACCGCCTGTTTTTCTTTTTTGACTTGGAAAACTTTATTGGCGCGGCTTTTCCTC